>VSMD01073911.1:0-85868 GCA_008750895.1 Mirza zaza | reverse complement strand
GAAATGAGAAAGGAGAACTTTACTTTTAAAAAACAAGTAGAATGTTATTTGGCAGCCTACTCAAAATTATGCCTTGCTTAATGCAAAGATTAAAATGTCCCTTATTATTTATATCAGTTATCTCTTGCAGCCTAGCAAGCCATACCAAAACTAACTGGCTTAAAACTACCACAATTTATTTAGCCTGTTATTCTGTGGGTCAGCAATTTGGACTATGCTCAGCTAGATGCCTCTTCTGGTCTCGATCAAACTCTCTGGTCATGATGTATCTGTAATCAGCAGCAGGGTGGCTCTACTTCTAAGAGTTTCAGCTGTGCAATGTAACAATGAGGCTATTGAACAATGTCTATTTCCTCATCTAGCAGACTACCCTGGGTTTGTTTATATGAAGTCTTTCCTAAATTTTGAGAGAGAGGGGAAGCATGTAAGCCTTTTTTGAGACCTAGAGTCAAAACTGGCAGACAATACCTTTAGTCAGATCTATTGGCCAACACAAGTCACAAGTCTAGCCCAAATTCAAAGGAGTAGAGAAATAGCCATCACCTTTTGATGGGAGAAGCTGCAAAGTCACATCATAAAATGGGTATGCAGAAAGGTGGGTTTAAAAATTGTGGCTATTTTTGCAATCTACCATACAAGGTAAAAAAGCCTTTTCTACTCACATAGTGAGTTAATCACATAGTAAATTAATTCTCAATATTGCTATCTGAGATACACATATATGAACATGTATGTATACATATATGTATAAGTATGTATATATACACACGTACCAATTGTATTTCCAGCTAATGTATTCTTATTTAAATTAATACACAGAATTGAAATTATGCCTCTCCCTCTATAAGAGGTAGTACCTTCACTATATATATTTTCTTCGGTCGCTTTTGAAATTGATGCCTGTTACATAGTAAACTCTCAACGAATATGGGCAACTGATCCTTTGCAGACTTTATATAATCTTTTTCTTCCTTTAGCCTCAGAAACATTCTTTTATTCTTATATAACTCGCCAATGAAAGAAATAGAAATGATTGTTTTTCTAGATGACAGATACTGTACCCCTCCAGAGCCTAGGGTAGGCAGGAATATTCAGTTATATGCTAATATTTATACCAGGAGAACTATTAGTCTTTTACTTTCCTCCGGCAGAACCAAGCTTCATTTCTCCAGCTGGTTTTCTCAGAGAAAAGAAACTAAAGCTTAAAACTTGCCAATATTAAACTTTTTTAAAGAATTAAAAATTCATTCTTTCTGAAGCAGCTGATAAAATGGTTCAAATGCACTGGCCATTGATTTCATAATGATCGCCTTTTTCCTTAAGTTCTCAAATAGCAGTTACCTTGAGATGCAAAAAACAAAAAGCAAACAAAAAATTTAATACTCTGTCTCTATAAAAGGTGGATAAATGTGAAACTTATTAGATGGTTGCCTAAACCCATGATATATTAGCAGTCCATTATGGAAACTGTTATGTCTTACCTGGGTTTTGGTTTTCTGTGTGGAGGAGTGAAGCCAGCTTGTTTCTCTGCCACCATTTTGGAACTGGATATCTCATCATTTTGGAACCAGATATCAAAAGTAAGAGATGAAATAGTTCCTGAGACTGACTGTTACTCTGTGGCATAAATTTCCCTCATGAGCAGTGAATATTTATCTTTCATCCCATTCACCCCTACTCCACCTCATGCAGAAACAATAGCAAGAGAAGTATATAAATTGATCCGCAAAGAGATTTTATCCTGTTGCTGGAGTTGGAAGAATAACTCATCTCTTATATATTTCCCCATACCATATTGCATTTTTTTAAGCAGAAAAAGTTGGCAAATAGTCTTTATTTTGATCTGTCAACACTGACCCTATTTTATAATATCACATAAATCGGATATGGAGAAGAGCCCACATTAGTCAGCATAATTAATACTAACAAGATAGACCAACCCTAATTGGTGACTTAATACAATTCAGTTATTTCTTTCCCTGGGTCAGGTTGGGTAACTCTTTTGTGTGGTCTTCCTTGAAGCTCAAATCCTCAGGCCACTGTCATCTTACGAGTCTACCATTTTAGATTTCCTTATTTTAATCATAAGGAAAAAAGAGCATGGAGAAGGCACACACACTGTTACTTGCCATGGATTGAGTGTGAAACCTCACTTCTCTCAAATTCCATTGGTAAGAGTGAGCATCCAGAATGGATGCCTCAGAGTGGAGGAATATAGATTAGCACATGGATATTAGATGAGCACTAACAACCCTGACAGAGGTGTTCACAGAAACTTAATTAACATGGACTTTATCAAAATCAAGACATGATAATGTTTATGACTCTCCAAAATGTATCTCTTATTTTAAGGTCCCATAAAGTCTTAATTGTCAGTATTTCTAATATACATGTTCTTGTTAATAATTTGCCATTCATAGCAGAATAGTTTGTGTTAACCCAAAGGAATTGTTAATTTGCAAACATGGCTGTTTAAAGATATTCTGTGTGCATTTTTTTCATATTTGCCATTGCATGCCTAAGCAACTCCAATAATTTAAGTGTTAAAGACCTGTCTGAGCAACAGAGCTGCAGCAGATTTATTAGAGAAGACCTAGATGAGACCTATCTACCTTTGATCAAACACACAAGATCTGTCTTTCGATTGATGGCCTGCCTGTGCCGGGTGTGGTGGCCATGCTTGAGCAGGCAGGAGCAGTAGAAAGAGAGAGGTCATTTAGAAGGTTACAGCAAGGCTAGTTTACTGAATCCATTAACCCTATTCCTGAGTGTTCCTAATTGCTGGAACTATTAATCCCACCATACCTCTCTTCCCTTAGCTTCCTCTGAAAAGAGGTCCACATTATAATATCTAGGATGCACTACAGAGGAAGAGATGGACAGAGGGATAAAGGAACATATGTAAAATCAGACGAACAGCAGTAAAAATAAAAAGAAGCGAGACTATCAATCATTTTTCAACATGAGCAGGAAAAGATTTGGCAGAGTTGCACAATCAGGGAGGAGATATTTAACCTTTCCTGCTGCTCTTTCCCTCTCACATCCCAGCTCCACGTTTGACGGAATCAGGTCAGGAGTGATGAGATCTTTTTTAGAAGAAGGAAACACCTTTTTTATTTAGCCTTTTATGCTGACCCTTGTGGGAGGGCTCCTTTAAGCCTTTGCTCCTCTTCTCTCACTGTCTCTTTTTCTGGGGAGGGGGAAGAGAATATTGTGCACTTTTCTTGGAAATCATTTGATTCTGGAAAGGGCAGACTGGTACCTAGAGCAGAGAAAGCAGAGCTGACTGCTGTCAATTTGCTCAAACCCAAAGGAGACAGGGAATAAAGAGGCAGAAATTCAGGGCATGCCTTTGTTCAATTAATTTAAAAAATTATGATTATAGAGTTTTCTTTGTGCTAATTCCTCTCCTAAAACACATTGAACTTAGGCTTGAAGCAACTTCAGAATTATTCTCTTCTTCCTTTGGTAAGAAGAAGGGGTAAAAGAAAAACCCATAGTGATATAAATTACATTATTTATATCCATACTTACACAATTATTAAGCACCAAGCCAGGTACCTTGATATTGTCATAGTAATTCCGTGGGGAAGGTATTAATATGACCTTTTTTCCAGCTGAGAAAACATAGGTTAAATAATTGGCCCAAATGTCATAAAGCTTATAAAGAAGATCTGGGATTCAAATCCAATGTGCTGGATGAATCTCAGAAAACATTATGCAGAGCAAACGAAGCCAGGCACAAAAGAGAACATACTGTATGATTCCATTTATATGAAATTCTAAAACAGACAAGAAACTAAACAATAGTGATATAAATCAGATCAGTGGTTGACTGAGTGAGGGGCAGGAGGTGATTGACTTCAAAGAGAGGGAATTCTTTTGGAATGATAGATATGCTCTATTTCTTATTTGTGATGGTAGTTAAGCTAGTGAATATTGGTCAAAACTCATTGAACTGTATGTAAAAATAGATGTCTTTTATTGTATGTAAATGTTACCATAATGAAGTTGATATTTTTTAAAACCAATGATCCTATCAGCATTTCACATTCTTCCCTCAAAATGATGCTACCACCAAGACAGTAACTGTATGTGTCTACATAGGGAAGATGGAATGGAGAATGTAAGCACAGAATTGCTTGCTATTAAAGAAAGAGCTGTTTAGGTTTCTTTTGTGTGAATCATCCAAATAGTAATTCTGCATTTCTCTAGTTAACTACTGAATGTTTCGGTATATTTAAGGGACACTTACTAAAGTTATGTCTAAATATACAAAGTATGCAAAGTGAAAAATGATATACTTTTGCTTAATTATGTCTTTTCACATTAAAAAGAAAGCCTATTTTAGAGAATTAAGATACTCAGATTATGGCTTTCATTTTTACTTAGATCTGTAGACATTCTATATGTAAAGATAAGGCTGTGTTGATCACTGTCTAGCTTGATGCCAGTAGGAAATGTAGGTTATAAAGTTAATATCAGTTCAGATCAAAGGAGTAGAATTAGTAGATCCCTCCTTGGCTCATATATGAGCCAAGGACTTTCTGTCCCATAAAAATATTTCACAAAGAGATTTTGGATGAAAATTCTTTACCATTTGTTGAAAAACTAATTTTGAAAGAGATTAGTCATCTTTCTCCTCAAGGATTTCAAATTAAAACTAATAAAATGTAACTAAACTTATTTCTATGAAATAGAATGGAAAAGATTTACTCAAATGTAACTATTAGCTACATTCAGTGTATTCCCAGCAATCGCATTCCTGAAAATTTATCCAAAAGGAATAAAAACTTACATTCATGTACTAATCTGTACATAAATATTCATAGCAGCAGCATTCTTAATAGCCTCAAACTGGATTTCCTTCAATGGGTGAATCATTAAACAAATGTGTTGACTCTATACCATGGAATACAACTAAGCAATAAAAAGAAATGCACTATTAATACACACAACAACCTGCATTAATCCCTAGAGAATTATACTAAGTGAAAAAGCTAATCTCCAAAGGTCATATACATTATGATTCTATTAATTCTCAAAATGACAAAGTTATAGAAATGGAGAACCGTTTCAGAATAGTGGTTGCTAGGGGTCAGGGACAGAGGAGGAGGTGGGAAATAGATGTAGCTATTAAAGGCAACACGAAATTTCAACATAAGGATGAAAGAGATGTTCTGTAACATTTGACTGCATCAATGTCAATATGTAGGTTGTGATGGTATACACATTTGTAAGATGTTAGCATTGGGGGGCACTAGGAAAAGGGTACAAATGTTGTCTCTATTATGTCCTATAACTGCATGTCAATCTACAATTATTTTCAAATAAAAACTTTAATTTTTAAATAGTACAGCAAATCATGATCCTCTTCTCAAAATCATCCAATAGCTTCCCATCTTCTCAGAATCCCCAAACTTCTCACCATTGCCTAATAAGTCTTACAGGGTCTGGCTCCTGACATCCCCAACACATTTCTTATTATTCTCCAGCTGACTTTGTACCTAATCACACTTCGCTTCTTTACATTTCTTAACTACTCCAAGGCCATTCCCACCTCAGGACTTTTGCACTTGATGTTTTCAGCCTTTGGAATATTCTTTTCCCAGACCTTAGCATAATTTACTCCCTCCCTTAATAAAGTTGCTGAAATGTTACCTTCTTAATCTCACTCATTTTACTTAACATCATTTGCTAAAATATCACCTCCTGAAAGAGGACTTCCCTGCCCTCTTCATCTAAAACAGCACACATCCCATTTCCACATACTTCTCTATTGTCTGATGAACAAAAGCAAGTTGAAAAAGCACACATACCTATATGAGAGCATTTGTGTGTAAAATTTAATGCACATTAAAAATCATAACAGATTGTTTAGTCCTAACTAGGCGGGACTAGTTAGGTCAGAAATAAATAAAAAGGTCAGAACAGAACTAAATGAATTGGAAAATAAAAAAATAATACAAAGGATCAATGAAACAAAAAGTTGGTTCTTTGAAAAGATAAAAGACATCTTGCTAGATTAAACAAGAACAGAAGAGAAAGGACCCAAATAAGCTTGATCAGAAATGAAAAAGGTGACATTACAAGTGAAATAAAATAAAAAATAAACTTCTTTATTTTTATTTTGTTAGACCTGTTTTGTGCCCTAAGATATGATCAATCTTGGAGAATGTCCCATGTGCTGCTGAGAAGAATGTGTATGTAGTTTTGGGTCGAATGTTCTGTAAATATGTATTAGGTCCATTTGATTTAGAATTGGGTTTAAGTCCATTGTTTCCTTATTTATTTTCTACTTTGATGATTTGTTGAACTTAGAAAGTGGAGGGTTGAGGTCCCAGGCAATTACAATGGTGCTATTTATTTCTTTGCTTAGCTCTGGTAAAATTTACTTTATGTATCTGGGAGCTCCTGTATCGGGCATGTATATATTTAGGATTGTTATGCCTTCTTGTTGAATTACTCCCTTTACCATTATATAATGACCCTCTTTGTCTTTACCTTTGTTGGCTTAAAGTCAATTTTATCTGAAATGAGAATGGCTACACCTGTTCTCTTTTGATTTCTATTTGCATGGAATTTTTTCCATTCTTTCATGTTGAGTCTGTGTGCATCCTTGTTGTTTAAATGTGTGTCCTGGAGACAGCACATAGTTGAGTTTTGGTTTTTCATCCATTCAGCCAGCCTATGTCTTTTGAGAGGAGCATTCAGTCCATTAACGTTAATTGATAGCATTGATATGTGGGATGTCGATCTGTTCATTCTGTTGGGTATTCCCTAATTGCTTTGTTTTCCTTCTTGTTCTATTGTTTTATGAGTTGTGAGTTTGGGGGTTTTATGTAATTTTACACTGGTGGGTATCTGTTTTGCTGATTTGTGTATAATGCTATTCTGAATATTTTGTAGGGCAAGTCTGGGCATGGCAAATCCCCTCACTGTTTGCTTGTTGGAAAAGACTTAATTTCCCTGTCAATTGTGAAACTTAGTTTTTCAGGATACAAAATTCTAGGCAGCAGTTGTTCTGTTTAAGTTGATTGAAGATGGGACTCCAACCCCTCCCAGCTTGTAGGGTTTCCACTGAGAAGTCTACAGTTAGCCTAATAGGTTTTCTTTTGTAGGTTATTTGATGTTTTCCTCTTCATTTTCTCCTTCATTTTGACTTTGTCCAGATTGATTACTATGTGTCTTAGAGATGACCTATTTGCTGTGAGTCTGTCCAGTGTTTGCTGTCCAATTTGTATCTGTATGTCTGAATTTATGGCAATATCAGGGAAGATTTCTTCAATAATTTCCTCAAATAGATTTTCCATGCTTTTAGCTCTTCTCCCTCAGGGATAACTATAATTTAAATGTTAGTTTGCTTCACATAGTCCCCCATATCTTTCTCAGTGAATCTCAGATTTTTAAATATTCTTTCCTGCCTCTTTGAACTCCCGACCTAGAGCAATCTGCCCGCCTCGGCCTCCCAGAATGCTATGATTACAGGCATGAGCCACCACGCCTGGCCTATCCTGCCTCTTTGAATGACTGGGTTATCTCAAGAGCTTTGACATCAAGCTCTGAAATTTTTTCTTCTCCTTGGTTTGGCCTGTTGTTCAGCTTTCTGCTGTGTTTTGAAATTCTCTAAATGACTCTTTTGTATCTTTAAGTTCTGTTATATCCTTTCTTATTTTGTCTAGCTCTCTAGTGACTTTTTTGTTTTTTCATTGATTTCCTGAAGAATTTTTTGGCTTCTTTTTGTTGGTTTTCAACTTTCTCTTCAATTCCTTGCATCTTACTTGCCATCCATACTCTGCATTCCATTTCTGTCATCTCAGCGATATTCTTATGTGTCGAGCCCACTACTCTAGCTCCATTTTGTTCATTTGGGGGTGCCAAACTATTTTGTTTTCTCATGTTCCAGGGTTCTTCTGCTGGGATCTCATCTGGCTCCTCTCCTCTGAATCTGGGATAATAGGATTGCAGGGCACCTCTTCTCCTTTGCTGGGGACTCTCTTCAATCATATCCAGGAGTGACACCGGCTCAGGGCTGGGAGGTCCCAAATGAAATACTGGACCTTAAGGAGGTTCTGTCAGCCCAGTGGTAGTGGTGGGGACTCAGTGGTGGCATCTTGGGGTCCAGGTACAACTCTGGAGTCTTAAGGGTGGAGTTGCAGGCCTAGCAGGAGCCCGGGAGCTACAGGAGTAGAGCCTCAGACTCAGGCACAGCAAGAGCTTCAGAGCTGGCTCTGGATATTTCAGTGAAAAAGCTGCCCATATGAGGGCTGTTCCACCAGCATGGGGACTGCTGATACCCAGTTGTGTAGGCAGGGCTTTGCCCAGGGTCTGTGTAGGTGGACTGGAGCTGCTGGTCAGCCAATGTTGCCCTCCCACACTTAGGACACACTGATGCAGTTGCCCCAGGCTTCCTGAGTGCTGCCTATGATGTCTGGAGCTTTTCCTCTGTTCAGCTCCATTACCAAGGAGAAGGTGTGCTCAGCCCTCAGTTACAGGGCATAGCATGGGAAAGCATCTATTGCCTCCCCAGCTCAGGAGAGATGATGCAAAAGCTACTGCTGGCACCACAGGCTGGGATCTTCTCTGCTGGAGTACCTGGCCTAGGTTGATAGCATGGTTTTCCTGTTGAGAGAATAGGTGCTCCCCCAGATTGCTGCATCTTAGATCTCCACTGTATTCTCCCATCAGTTTTGCCAAGGTGGGCTCCCTAGCCTCCCAAATCTAGCTCCCAAATCTCCCCTCTGTGTCCCCTAGTAACCCACTCTATTCCTGATGGCATGGGATCCAGCCTGCGTGTCTAACCCACTGGTGTATGTCTATGGAAAAGTGCCAGTGGGTAGGGAGCTTCTAGACCAGGCACCCATGTCCACTGTAGGTCCTCAAAGGGGAAAGGCCTGAGCCCCACTCTCTGTGGATACCTCAGACTAAAAGACACACCAGCTGGGGCGAGGTGGCCTCTGCCAAATTCTTGGCTCAAACTGCTGTCCCAGCTGTGTTGGGGTGGGGTGAGGGAGTATAAGAGTCTGAATGGAAGAAAGCTGACTCTCTGGCCTCTCAGGTCACTCTCTTTGAGGGAAACCCCGCATGGAATGTCTAAGCTCTGGGATCATACAAGTTCTCCCCACAGTTCCATGGTTGCTGCAGTGTTTGGGCTCATGGGAGTAGAAAAGCTTCCAAGTAACTTGGTAGCCTGATGATCACTGAAGGAGTATGGAAAGAAGAAAGGGATCTCCTCTTACCCCTTCTCTGGGCTCTGAGCCTCTCTGGGTTTGATCCTCACTAATATCTTTTTTCTCTTTCTCCACTTCCTTCTTTGCTTTGCAATTTTCCTCTGTGAGGTCCCCAGCAGTCTCTGGGACTTCTTCCTCTGAACTACACCTGAGCTGTGTCCTTTCTCCCCTCTCCTTTATCTGAAACCCTTCTTTCCCTCCAGGATGAGAGGATCTGGTAAGCAATGTCTCTAGTCAGCCATCTTGCCCCTAGTCATTAATATTTCTTGTAAATTCTTCTACTGAGAAATTGGCTACTCTGGGCCCATCCTTATCAGAATACCCTGAAGCTTGGGCCCCACCAGGAGACAGAATGATGTTTATTATTTTCAAAGAATGGTACCGGTGATTGCAAATGGAAGTAGTATAATAAGTGGTCCATTAAATGCTCTTGAATTTATATGCTTTCATTTTATTCTCATTTGATTAATTCCTTGATGGATTCTCATTTTGGAAAAATCATCTTAATGTAAGTACTGAGACTGCTTCTCCTTGAGGTCAGTCAATCTCTGCATTACTCATTTTGTATCTTTGTGGTAGCATCCTAGCACCTTCCATAAATGTATTTTAGAATAAAGAAGGACTAAACCAAGGACATTTAATTCTATTTCACATATTTAGAAATAGACCTTTGATAATCTTATGTTCTCTGAAGCCCCATCGAATCATGTAATACTAAACTTCTAGAAATTATTTTTTTCTTTTTCGAGATAGTCTCACTCTGTTGCTCAGGCCAGATTGCCATGGCGTGAGCCTAGCTCACAGCAACCACAAACTCCTGGGCTCAAGCAATCCTCCTTCCTTAGGCTCCTAAGTAACTGGGACCACAGTCACATGCCACCACACCTGGTTAATTTTTTTCTATTTTTGGTAGAGACAGGGTCTTGCTGTTGCTCAGGGTGGTCTTGGACTCCTGAGCTCAAGTGATCCTCCTGCCTCAGCCTCCCAGAATGCTAGGATTACAGACATGAGCCACTGCATCCAGGCCACTTCTAGAAACTTTTTTTTTTTTCAGCGTATTACGAGGATACAAATATTTAGGTTACATATATTGCCTTTGCCCCACTTGAGTTAGAGCTTCAAGCATGTCCATTCACCAGATGGTGCACACAGTAGAAATTCTTAAATGAAGGAGTTAATGGGAAATCTGCATATCTACTGAGGATCATGAAGACCAACACCCTTCACTAAATTCTTGAAGAATACAAAGAATGCTTTTCATCGCTGCATTGCAAATTCTTCTATGTTTGCTGCAGTCGATTTTTATGAATAGGTGATGGGCTATACTGTATTTTAATTCAATGCTTCTGGCAGGTTCCAACACAGGGGTGAGACGGTGAATCAATACGTAGGCAGCTATGATTATTTGGTTAGGGATTGTGTAATGTGATATTCATTGTCCCTGAGGAAATCAGTACAGCCCAATATAATTGAATTCATTTTATTATGTTTGTAATATGCATGTTTCCCCAAATCAGCTATGCTTTATCCATTTGCAATTAAACCAAAAATATTTAAAGCATTTTCTGCTTATAGATTGTTTAACAGAGAAGGTGAATAAGCTGTTACTCTGTATGAGTGGGTAGCCTGAAGTGTGCATGTCTCTAGTTCTACCAAGTGTTTAAGTTATAGATATACTGAAAACCACTGGGGGACAAGAACAGTCTTTCCCAAACTTGAGTATGAATGATAATTGCATGGGGCATTTGTTAAAATACAAGATCCTTAAGCCTTGCTCCTGCAGATTCTGATTCTACAGGACCAAGGCAGGCACGCACAATAAATTGAGTTTCTAACAAGCTCCCAGATTATGCTGATCTACATTCCACAGTCTTTGGAGCATCACACTAGGCTGACCAAGTAGCTATATAACCACATCTAGAAATAGGGTCTGCTGGTAATACACTTGGCTGATATTTAAGTGGAAATCAGCTGAAGGCCTGAACTAAGAAGCAGGAAGCCCTGCATTTCCCCCAGGAACAAACTCCGACTTCTCTGAAGACATGATGAATGTGAAGCTAATTACGTGGGAGCTGACTCAGAGGATAATGGAGATGATTTATGGAAAGTGGTGCTGCAAAACTGAGCAGAGACATGAAAACAGCAGGGAGGGGATGACGTGCATGGAACGTCAGACCAAAGATTTCTGTGATTGCATCTGAACCTTTTAGCATTTTGTCCTAGGAAAACAAGCAATTGCCATTAGTATTAGAAAAAATTATCTGATGTTTTAGACTATGTGATGTGTAAACGCGTCGTCATGATAGTTGTGGCAGACCTCCTGGGTTGCTAGCCCAATATCCTTTCATCCTCCTCTTTACCATCAGAACCACAATATTGATCGGGAACAAAGGAGAATTGGTTTTATACACCAATGGCATTAACACGAGGGGCATATTTAATTGAATGTAGCTATGTGCCCAGTTATAAAGTTTGATTTCCCAGCCTCCTTTACAGTGATGAAGATACATGTGGCTGAGTTCTAGCAAGTGACACATAACCAGAAGTCTACGAAGCAGGCTTCTGAGAATCCTATTGTTTTCCTGGCTTAAAGAAATAAAAGGGCAGACTTGGCTACATTGCACCCTTTGACATTGCTTTGTTCTCTTTTCCCGGAGTGTGGTTATGAGGCCTGGATGTGTAGGAGCCATCCTTGAAAGCAGTATGACCAAAGCCAAATGGAAAGATGGAAGGAACCCGGGACTTCCATCCAGCCCTGCGCTGCCTACCCTAAATTTCTGTTGTCTAAGAAAAGTAGTATATTCATTTGGTTACGCAGCTGATTTTGTGTGCTTGTTGTATAGAGCCAACAAATTCCTACCAGATGAAATAGGTGTCATTTACTATAGGCTGGCCATTTGCTATATGCTGGCCACTTCTCTAAGAATTTTATATGTATTGTATTATTTAATTCTGAAAGCAGCCCCATTAGGTATATTGTTGCATATTAGCAAAAGCTTTAAGGAGAATCGATAGCATTTTAAAACTGGACTTTTAATAATGCCAGGGTAAATTTCCTTGGGTAAATTTGAGTTTTATTTATTTTAACCTGGCTTAATATCTCTCCTAGATAGCCTCTTGACACCTACTTTACAGAGATAATATTCTATGCATATTATATGGTTTTTAATTATCAGTCTTCATCTCCTAAAATCAGGTGAAGCTTATTACAAAGAAACAGTTTTGATTCCTGTAACATGGATGCAGACTATGGAGAGAGACTGCCTTCAATAGAAACAGCCCCATTGTAGGTGCTGTCAGTACATAACATAGTTTACCCATGCATGGCCTGAAATTAATGTTGTATTCTAGTGGCATGGACAGTTTCATTACTTTTTTATTGCAATTGCATATCTTAAAAGTCTGACTGTGCAAAGTCATGTTTCTTCCTTTCCTCTTTAGAAAAAAGTGATTAGAACATTAAGTGGAACAAATTGACCTGAACCTCAGAGATAAATAAAGGGAGAAATTAGCTTGCAAAGAAATGGTTCACACTATCTAGAATTTATTTGCAGCTTGAATATGGGGGTAGGAGGTTAGAATCATGGGAGACAAATTGAGAATCTGGCTTTAAATTAGATTTTAATATCCAACTGGAATTCTAGTTAATTGTCTTCAAAATAAGTTAAAATTTCTTTGGCACTTAGGGTTCCAGAAAATCATTATTAAAACTCAACTAACAGTCTTAATAAATCCCACAGCCTAGTCCACAGTATGGAGAGGATTACAAGAGTTTACAAAATCATATCGTTTGAGTCCACATGAAGTAGGTAGCTTTAAGACATAATCAGGGTTAAATCATAGAATCATCAAATTTCAAAGACCTCTGAGGATCTAGTTTAATATAGTAGTTTACAAGTGAAAACAATATAGCTGAGAGGTGGAAGTCACTCACGCTAGTATCTAACCCAGAACTGGATTTAGGGGCTCCTACTTCTCAGTTTAAGATTTTTTTCTTTTATAGACTGGGTGGCTTAAACAACAGATATTTCTTCTTATAGTTCTGAGGGTTAGAAGTCCAAGATCAAGATGTCCCCTGATTCAATTCTTGCAGAGGGAGCTCTTCCTGGTGTACAGTTGCAGGTGGCCATCTTCTTGCTATGTTCTTACATAGCAGGGAAAGAGCAAGAAAGTCTCTTCGGATTCGGGCATTAATCCCATCCTGAGGGATCCACCTTTAGGACCTAATTACCTTCCAAAGACCTCTATCTCCAAATACTATTACATTGGGAATTAGAATTAGGACTTCAACATGTGAATTTGAGGGGGACATAATTTAGACAATAGCAATTTACCTAGTATTTTTTTCACATTCTGTCTGACACTGTGAGACTTAACTAGGTGAATGTTTTAACTATATAGTTAACAAGCAACTGATGACTTTCAAATGTCTCCTTTATTATTGTTGTTGAAGTCAAACCCCCATTCAAATGTGGTCACATACATTATCATTTCCCCTTGAAAGAAACAGAGGAAATTCCCCTGTTGGGATGCAACCCCATGTTCATAGAGCCCACTGCCCTGGTCACACCACACCACACCCAGAGGCTACTATGACATGAGTTGGCACAGGGGGAGAACAAGCAGCACGGAGGGATGGGCTCAGCTCACATCCAACCCACTTGCCATCAACCTCCCTCAGGCCCAAATATAAAACTAACGGCGATGGTATAAATCCCAGTTCCAAGGCCAGCAGTGCCTCCATGGAGGCAGGAGACTTATCAATTTAGGTGCACTGGTGCAGTTGGGGTCACATGCCAGCTCCATTGGTGACTAGTTTTTTAAATTGATCTTGAGGAAGTCAATTATCTTCTCTGTGCCTTGATCTTTTCATTTGTTAAACAAATCTAACAGTATTAACTCCATAGAGCTAAAAGGATCAAATGGATGACTCATGTAAATGTGATCCGTGCTTGGTACTAGCACTGGAGTCTGTCACGATTCTAAACACTACCCAAATGGGAAAGACCAAAGCCCAAGCCAACCAAAGACTCATCATCCAGTTCTTATCAAAGATGAACTCTTCAAATTTCTTTAATCAGTGCCTTTTCCATGGGTTGATTTGGAGATTTCTGAATAGTTTAAGATTTTTTTTTGCCCACATTCTCTTTTGTTTTGAAGATGTGGAGAAGAGGCAACACTCAGCCACTTTCACCATCTGCATGACTATTTCCCCATGAACGCACATGTCTGCAAATCATCTTTACGCCTCTCTCCTTATTCTTAGAATGGTTTTATGGGGGGAGGGGAGGATGGTCATTGAACCTTTTGAGAATCTGGTAATAGCTATTCTCATTATTTCTCCCACCAACACTTCTACCACATACATATCCAAACAATTGACATGCAATTTTAGAGGCCTGAGCAATACCCCCACCCCCCTGTCTATTCATATACTCTCTGGAAAAGTCAGCAGTGATAAAGCCCTCTATTCTATGCCTACATACACTTCTTAAAATAAGGATGTTTTCCATAGGATGGATTTAAAAAAAAAAATTTAAGCCTTGGCTCAGATATAATTAAAAAAAATTTGCAAAAGAACATAAGTGATTTGTGCTCAACATCTAAGGAAAAGACACATTTCTCTTCAACTATCATTCCCTTTTTGGTGATTTTGGACTTCCTGAATGTGATAATATTCTAAGCCAAATATCTCTTAAGAATCTGCCAAATTTCAAAGCAGAGTTATGTAAGTATGCATTTCTAGCATAAAAAGTTAAGGTGCACATGAAAACATGCTTTAAAAATGTGGAAATGTTATCAAAGACAAATTATGTATCTATCACCTCAAAATCCAGATAATGTAGAGAATTGCAGTTCTTATTTGTGTAAACTGTCTGCCTGATGTGTAACTGTTAAAGTAAGTTAAGCAGAGGCCTTATGCCTGCTTGATGTGACATCTGCGGCATTTTTATTTCATTGATGTTATAGAACCTGGCCAACTTCAAGGTCAAAGTCAGAAATCATTATCTCATTTTCACTACTGACTCAGCCCAACCTTGCCCTGATGATTTACAGAGTTCACTCCATATGTCATACCTAGTCAATATGAAATGACATCTATGAAATTGAACTCATGTCAAAGCGCTGGCAAGTGTACATTTTTCAGGTGGGCAGTTGAAGCAGAGAACTGGATACCTGTTTCTATTTGGGCAAGACTTAAGCTCTCTGGGTCCCACTTTCTTCTTTCAAGTGGCCAGGTTGAATCACTTACATGTAAGGTCCCAATCAGTGCTCATCCTGTTCTTCCTCGTGATTCAGCATCTGTGGGCTGCTGCTTGATGATATGTTGTTTCTTTTCCTGAAGATAATAATAATTGTCAAAAGCTTGAGATTTACCAATACCAGCCACTGGTCTAGGTGCTTTCTAATTTTTAAAAAAATTCTCACAATAACCTTATGTTTCAGGTTCTCTTATTAACCCCCCTTGGCACTCAAAGCAAGAATAATAGCCTTAGACCGACAAACCAAAACTCTATACCCCCTTTGAAAGATGAAGAAACTGCTGATGAGGAAAGTTCAGTAACTTGCTCAAGGTTACATGGTTGTCAAGAGACAGAGTGAGGATGCAAAACAGAGGCTGTCTGGTTCCAGAGCCGGCACAAATAATGACTCTATGACTCTACTGTTGGAGCACAGCAGTGCATGTTTCTAATTAGGATCCCTAGAGCAAGTTGCTTTTAAGTCAGTGAGTGCTCTGAGAAAACCCAACTCACTTAATTTTTTGGTAATGCTCTGTGGTTCTCTCCCTCATCAGCCACATTTATATGCTAGGAAAAGATTAAGCTATGTAGTTGTCATTTGCTGGCCTCTACCCCCATTCAGTTATTTAGTTCTAGTGTTTACTTTTCTCCCTAAGGATATACCAAGAATATGTGTTAGTATTTAATATTAGTAAATGTATCAGGTTCTTGGAGTTGATATTTTTTAGGGGTTAGGGGAAGGAGGGAGAAGAAATCACTAAAATACAATAGAAACCTCGAGGAGTATTTATTATAGGCATTAGGCAAAGTACTCTGCTTTGAGAAGCCTATTTAGTGAATAGACTGGACTTGGTAGAACACACAGCTCTTGAAACATGTTCTATTAGCGTCCCTTGCCCTGTTCCTGGGTGATATTTTGGCAGGTCCCACAGATTTTCTTGTTAGTTTTAAGTAATTTCACTTTCAAGTATTAGAAAGTCACCTTGATCCAAAATAAAATTTTCGTTGGAGACACAATTCAAAGTTTCTCCCCCCATCAAGCTTGATCCAATTTGGAAAACTGTAGGCAGAAAGTGGGAGTGATCTTCTTTTCCACAAACCAGTTAAATATATATTATTTCCAATCTTCATGACAATTCCTTAAAGTAGACCTGACTATTCCCATTTTATAAAAACCAAAACTCAAAAGATACACATTTCATAGAATTTGACCCAAGGATGAATGATTTGAGAGCAGATTGTTTCCGCTGCCCTATGCTTCCTCTTAACACATTGTTTACCCACATGGTTGGAAGGTGTTTGTGGCATTGAATTTGGTTCTCTTAAATTATGTTTCCAAATGAAAGATGATCAACAATTTCAGTTATTTTCAGATACTTTTTATCTGCATGTTTGGCGAGGTACAAGGGTATCACACTTTGAATGTCTCGCATAAGTCAGAGGTGTTTAGGGTTAATGCAAATGTGAGGAGCATGATTCCTGCTGTAAAATAGAGATACTTGATCCAGCACTGGCATGCACACACAAGAAACATGTAACAAAAGAAATATGTACTGTATTTAGAAACCATTTTATAGATGACCTAGATTAAGGAATTGTTAAAGTACATTTAGTAGATTAGGGAATCAGTCAGTGATAGTACAGGCAAGTTGCAGAGTAGATAACAATAAGTTTGGGAATATTTAGAGTGTTCGCACTTTTAAGAATGAAATACTACTCTTAACAAATATTTGAGGGAATCTAGACAGAGAATATATAAATGGTATATTAAGACCCGAATTAAAAGTGAAGTAATGTCATGTGATGTGATGTTCATTAACATTTAGTGAGAGTGATGGGTATCTATTTCAATGTTCTACGTGAACCATCCCTCTGAATATTACATAAAAGTTTAGACCTTAAGGCATAATGTCTCTCACTATTCAAGAAATAACTTTAGAGCTTGAGTTGTTGCTTTGTCTTTTTAAAGTATATATTAATGTGGTTTTTTGTAAATCCAGTGATACCTGGGCTTTTAATTGAAAGCTAAAAATTGTGGTTGGATGTAAACCAACCAATTTCTAATGGTTGCTACTTGCATAGTTTTTTTTCTTTCTCCTACACAAGAGAAAGGAATGAGGAATGGTGCCGACTGGCAAGAAATCATGTTTTCTGCTCAATCCATGTGAAAAAGGCATGGATGGCAGTCGAAAAGGTCTGCACAACTATGAATGAAAATAATACAAGAGACAGTGTGGACAACACGATATAATATAAAACAATATTTGACACCATAATCCAGTTTCCAGTAGCATGAAGCTCAACATACATATTAAGATGCTTTCTATTGAATAAAGCAGTGTATTTCATATGCATAGAGGTCTTTCTCATGGGTTACAATGTGTTAGAAAATGTGAAAGTGTGTTGAAAACCTAAGATTGCCCTTGTGTTGGTCTTTAGAAATTTGAATTCTCTTTGAAGTTAGGGCAAGTATTGAGATGAAATGTGCACATAAAGGAATAAAGCTCTTCATAAACCTGAAGTCTAACTCAATCCTGAGTCACCTGCTAAACAACCAAAAGCACCATGACTCTGTGTACCTCCATGTGTTTCCCTGAGGCTCAGAGGATCCCTCTGAGTATATTCCTCAGAACTAGTGATGAATCCGACACCTTCAGGATCATATTGAGGTTTAAGTTTAGCTAAAAACTCTATCACCACTGTTAGTACATGTCCTCTTACTAAGTAGTTTTCTCATGCTAATCCCAAGCAAGGTTTGCTTCAACCACAAACCTGTTTCAGGCTCAAAACCTAAGTTTCTAGAAGACTTTTTATGAAAATGACTTTGTGTTCATCCCATATCCCATTCATTTAGTCTCCTGGAGACTAAATTTCATATGGCATTAAATATATTTCTTAAAAAGAACATTTTTTTTTCTCCAAACCTAATTTTCTTCATCTCTGTCAATGCTTCCTTGGCGATACCTTACTTAACTCCCATTCCTAAAATAACATTTTCAGTTAAACACTTTTAAGATTCCTTTGTAAAGATACATTTTAAAAATTCTGCATATCACAAATTTAAGTTTTCTGTTTCTTTCTCCCATCTGCTATTCAAATTTTTCTTCTCAGCAGAAAACCTCACCATTGCTTCAGTTCCACACATGGCAGGCATTCAAGCACAGCAAATGGAGTCACAGTTAGAGCGAAATGAGAAAGAAACGTGCTTCCCAACACACTGGCAGTGTCTCCCACCGCAGGCCATTTGTCTTTTCTGCCTTTTTTTTCCTTAGCTTTTCAGAAAATGAGTGCTAAAAGAAAGTATCAAAACCCAAATTTGTGGCATCCCAACCATTGTTGCACAAATCATTGGATTTGATCATTTAAGGCTTAGGATTTCTATTAAAATATTTCTTCATAAATTATTTCCCTAGGCTGATGTCTATAAGAGTTTTTCCAACATTTTCTTCTAGAATTCTTATAGTTTCATGCCTTAGGTTTAAGTCCGTTATCTGTCATGAGTTGATTTTTGTGAGAGGCGTGGATCCTGTTTCAGGCTTTTGCATGTGGCTATCCCGTTCTCCCAGCACCATTTATTGAATAAGGATTCTTTTCCCCAGTGTATGTTTTTGTCAAAGATTAGATGGCTATATGAGGATGGTTTTATATCTGGGTTCTCAGTTCTGTTCAGTTGGTCTATATCTCTGTTCTTGTGCCAGTACTATACTCCTTTGGTTACTGTAGCCTTGTAGTATAGCTTGAAGTTCCACAAAAAAGAGTGGTGATCTAGCACCTCTTACATTATCCTGCATGGAGCTGGAGCCCATTCTACTAAATGAAGTATCACAAGAATGGAAAAACAAGCACCACATGTGCTCACCATCAAATTGATATTAGTTGATCAACACTTAAGTACACATGTAGCAGTAACAGTCACTGTGTGTCGGGCACGTGGCAGCGGGAAGCGGGGAGGAGGGATGGGCACGTTCACACCTAATGGGTGCAGTGCATACCGTCTGGGGATAGACACGCTTGAGGCTCAGACTCAGGTGGGGCAAAGGCAATATATGTAGCCTAAACCTTTGTACCCCTGTAATTTTCTGAAATATATATATATATATATATATATATATATATATATATATTTTCTCATGGTGAATCTGAGGTGAATGTCTCTTCTAGGCCTGCCCTGAGTCTTACCCAGCCTTCTAGTTTCCTACTTCAGTGACTGCTCTGCTGGCATCAGCTATCCCCTCCAGGTGCTTCCCTGGGGCAGGTTTCTTGCCATTCAGCTCAAGGTTTGTTCTTTCAGCAGGTCTCCAGCTGGCTGTGGAATTCCTAGTATGTCCTCACCCCAGGGCAGGGTGGAAGGACAGGCCATTCCCCGCTTAGCTCTTCTAGGCAGCTTCCTCTAATCAGCATTTCCCCTTCTGACTCATTTCAAACAAAAAGTTCCTGTGTTCCAAGCCCCAGTGGACATAAGCCACTCTCTCTGAGGGGTACTCTGAAGCCTCCCTCCCTCAAACTCTGTCAAGGACCAAGGAAATTCCATAACAATTAGACAACTTTCTCTCTAAACTCTAAAGAATCTATTGGCACCCTGAATTCTCAGCCTTTTCTAGACTGGACTGGCAAGAGTTGGGAATTCAGACTGGAGCAGCAGGTGGGTTCATCTTGGCAGAACTGAGCTGTGATCTCCCCTTTGCAAGTCCTGCAACCCAGCACCTTGATAAGTGTGGGAAGATAGTAACCTCTATGTTCCTCAGCTTTGGGACCTCAGCTGAAGTTCCATAAAGGAAGTTTTAATTTTGTTTTATTTTACATTCTGTTTTGTTTTTCTGTGTGTTCCTTTGTCATACAGAGTTTAAAAAAAAATTTTCATGTACTCAAAATTATCTGTTTTTTATGGCTTCTAGATTTTATGTTTGCTTAGAATAGCCTTTCTCACTGTTTTAGTTCACTGGGGCTACTATATCAAAGTACCAAAGCCTTGGGTTGCTTGAGCAACGGAAATTTATCATCTCACAGTTCTGGAGGCCAGCAGTCTGAAATTAAAGTGTCATCAGGGCCATGCTCCCTCTGCAGGCTCGAGGGAAGTATCTCTTCCAGGCCTGTCTGCCGGCTTCTGATAGTTCATTGGCTTGTGGTGGCATAACTCCAGTCTTCATGTGGTATTCACACTGTGTTCATGTCTCTGTCCAAATTTCCCCTTTTTATAAAGACACCAGACATATTGGATTAGGGGCCCACCCTACTTCAGAATGACATTCTTACTTAACTAATTACATCTGTAACAACCCCATTTCCAAGTAAGTTCACATTTGTGGCACAGGAGACTAGGACTTAAGCATATGAATTTGTGGGGGTCTAAGATAACATATAACACACTCCAGTGTTTGTTTAAACGGTCCCAGCTTTCTTTAGTACTTTCAGAGAACTAGCTGACAGAATAGTTCTTGTTATTTTGGTTTGTGTGCTTGTTTTTCTCATCTGTGGTCCACCTGAAATTTAATTTGGTCTAAGGAATAAGATGGGGGTCAGGACACATCCCTAGATTTTACTAAAGAGTTAGTGCTAATTTCAGTGTCTTATCCAGTGTAGTAGTCTCTCTAGAGCCTAGCAAAATGCTTGATACTCAATAAATAAAAGTACTGATACAAAACATTCAGTGAAGTCTTTAAAATTGAATCAAATCACTTATCAGAAAACTGAATTAAGTTTTTAACTAGATAATAGCTTATCTATTTGACCTGATAAATGCTATCTAAAAATTAGATCACAAGTAGTGAAGAAATTTTACAGAAGTGACAAAGCCTATAGCTGCAGTGATCCAAAAGGATATTGGGCAAAAGAAACACTAACATCATTCTTTTTATTGAAAGAAACAAACAGTTCCTGTGACATATCTTTTGTACTAGCCTAGAGGATAAGGTAATGACCTAGAATCAAAGACTAATTTGTAGAACAGCTCTCTACTTTTACTGGGAGGTAGTAGCTAGATTATTTAAGGTGTATGTGTATATGTGTGTGTGTTTTCAACATATATGTGTGGGGGACGGTAGGCAAGGGAAGGAGGTCTAGAAGTATCATGGAAGCTTATGAAAATATAAGCAACATTTTAAGGCAATGATAGGAAATCATTACTTCAGATCCATTCTAAATTGTAAGTTTTAGAAAGTAATCCTATTTATGGTGTTAAATGCATAAGTAATTATTTTTCATATAAGATAAAAAGTATAGAAAATATTGAAAATGAAGTTTTGATGGCTATTCATGAAACTTATGTGGGTTCATGTTTGACATTTGATAACACATAGATATGTACTTGGGCATTCTACAAATAGCTGAAATTTTTACAGTATAATTTATATTCATGTTCATATTGATTATAGATGATAATTTGTATCTTGAAGGTAGCATATGGAGTTAGGCAAGCAATTGGTTACCTTTTTTAAGTGAAGATGTTTCATGTGACAAGCTGACAAAATAAGTCACTGACTTCATGAAAGTGATTAGGAAAAAATATGTCCAAAGGTCATCTCTCAGCAAAAGTGGTTCTTTTTTTCTTTTTTGTATTTTAACATAATCTTCCTTGCATGTCTCAGAGAAAAGGATTAATGTGCTAGCTTTTAGAAATTAATGCTTCTTATATTACTAGCAAATATTTTTTCCTAATTCTGCCTAAGAGATTTATTTTAAACTGAATAAAATTTTAAATGCAGCCATTCTCTATTTTTTCTATATTTAACAATAACCTAACTGCAAGTTATTCCAATTCCAGTATAATTGTAACTTCTTTTAAAAAAGCTTAGCATTATATGAATCATGCTAAGTTTCTTTATCATTGACTCAAAGAGGTTATTCTGATTAAAAAACAAATCTATTGCTGTCTTTGCTGACTGTGGGGTATAAATAGAAAAACCATGTATAGCCAGGGAAAAGGCTATTTTGTTATGTGTCCAAATAAGCCTTCTTTTTCCTTCTAGCTTAAGGAACATTGTCATTTTAGATTCTGGCTAATATATGCTTCCTGACCCGATGGACTTTAAGCTGGTTATATTTGGTCCATGCCATCGTCTTCCACCCCAATCACCCAAACCAGAACAAAGAGACATGGAGGCAGGTGCTGTGAACAAGGACCCCGTGTGGTAGCGTAAGCACAAAGTCAGTCCGCAGTGGAGGGAAGGAGGAGGCAGGGAGGGATCTTACAGAGGAGGAGAAGCGGTGTGAGTGGGTAATATGAGTAAGAACAGATAATGAGGGGTTCTGTGAATGTCATGGTCCAGAATTGGGACTTGGCTCATTTTCTTTCTCGTTTTGAATGGATTCCTTAATCACTATGAGACTCATTTTACGTTTTGAACTAGATATTCTCCACAGCCCCTTTCATCTCCAGGATGATATTCTAGATCTTCTCCGCAGCCCCTTTCATCTCCAGGTTTCTCTTCATCTTAACTGTGACTCCTCTGACAGGGGAGTCTTTGTTCTGACAGAAAACACAATATTTGGAGCATTTCAATCTTGATAATTTTGAGGCAGACATATCTGTTACAGCACGAGCTCTTGTTCTTATCCAGAACACGTTAGTTTCCCAAATTCTGGACTTTCACCTTATCGTTTCCCACATGGAACGATATACTCAGGTTCTTTATAGTCTCATCACATGCCGTTTGTCTGACAGAAGGCAATTTTTCTTTTTAATACACTTTTGGTAACTGACTCCCTGAAAAGAATGGCTTCATATGATCTTTATTGGAATACTGCTGCTCTTTGGTTCAAAAATCAGAATCAGATCCAGAGAATCCAAATGTGAATTAGTTAGCAAATTCATGCAGGCTTTTCTTTGCACAGTGAAATATGCAGAGGCAATGTATTCTTCAGAGTCAGTGAACAGCAAATATATCCTTTAGAAAATGTAATGTTTGATTTTCGCTCCAGAAATGTGTACTGAGCTCATTCTTTTAGAGGTTCAGTTTGTCAGCAGATTTTTGTGCTTTCAAATTTTTGCTTGTTTCGTTAGGAATTTAAAATTTCTCTATCTGAATATTTTAAATGGTTGATGACCGCAACTTTGTACCTGAAAGAAATGGGAAAATTAGCCTTGTTTATGAATAGTAGTAAGGAAAATGTGGCACTAATTCATAGCAAATAAAAGAATTAAAAAAATAGAAGGAGTCATTTAATATTTGAACACAGGGTTCAGAAGTTTCCCATTTAAAGAAAATGGAATACCTAAGCAAAAATACTAACAGTTTAGCTGCTTGTTAATCTGGACTTAAACTTTCCTTTGTGATTCTAGCATCTAAGGAAATAATTAACTCTGCCAAGTCCTTTAACCAAGTAGAAAAATTTACAATGCCTAAAAACTAGATGAAGAATGATTTAGAAAGCTATGCATTTTGAATGTGGCATTACTGAAGTGAATTGTGAAAACAAAAGTCCTAGATACTGGTATGTCCAAAAACAAAACAAAACAAAAAATAATTGCTAAGCAACTAATGAAGGAAAAAAAATGAGTTATTCCCTGTATTAGTTTCCTATTAGTGTTATAATAAATTACCACGTATTTATGGCTTAAAACAACACAAATTCATTATCTTACATTTCCCAAGGTTAGGAGTCCAAAATCAGTCTCTCTGGGCTAACGTCAGGGTGTTGGCAGGGCTTCATTCCTGGGTGATTTAGAAGAGAATCAGTTCCCTTACCTTTTCCAGCTTGTGGAGACTCCCTGCCCTCCTAGGCACGTGGCCTTTTCCTCCCTTCATCACCACATGTGCTTCTCCTCTGACCTTCCTGTGTCCCTCTTATAAGGATTTGTGATTACACTGGGCCCATTCAGATAATCCAGGATAATCGCCCCATCTCAATATCCTTAACTTAATCACATCTTCTTAATTCCTTTTGCCCTATAAATTAACACATTTGCAGGTTCAGGGGATTTGGATGTGGACATCACTGGAGGGCTGTTCAGCCTACCACGCCCCCCCCACCCCCATGCTTCACTTCACTGTTTAAAAAGCAATTACATAAATCTTTAAGGGTATAAGCACTAATTTTTTTAAAAAATGTTTATGAATCCATCAGAACTGAGGGAAATGTTCTCTGGGAAAATGTATGCTATTTACATAAACATGGTTTATGTCATGATTGGCTTGTTTCTAAACCTTAAGGCAGATTAAAAATATCAGAAAAGAAATTATCACAGAAATAGAGTGGCACTACATCCCATATTTATTTTTGTTTTTAAAAATATTTAAGTGACAAATAAAAATTGCATGTATTCAAGGTGTACAGCGTGTTGAGTTAAGAACACTCACTACTATTATAGCATGAATGTTGGGGTCTTGCTAACACAATGATCTGCTTTACTCTTGAAGAGAAAGAAATGAAGCTGGCACTAAACTAGGAAAACATTTTGGAAAATTGGACAGACAATTGGACCACAGGAAAATTTGTATTGCGATGAGATATTTTTATTTCCCATGAGAAAACTTTACATTTAGGTAGCTACTACTATGTACTTTCCATGTAAATTAAGATAAAGTAGCTTAGGACACCCGAGCAAAGAAGTGCTTTTTACTTTTGTTGCTCTGTTTCCTGAAAGAACAAGATCATGGCTGTCAGAACAAGTGTTTAGTGTGAATTGCCATGAGCCAAGGTAAAGAGGGAGGAAGCATATGTACTGTATGAGGGGACTTCAAAAAGTTCATGAAAAATGTATATTATGAAAAACTATGCACAGATTTCAAAATGTTTTTGCACCAAAATAAACTCTTACTAACTTGTTATAATATATCTGAATGAGTATAGTTCGAGGCCCTAATAAGGATATGATACCAGTTAGAAAAGAGCCCTTATCAGAGCAACATAAATTCTGCTAAAGTTCAAGCAAGAACAAATGTCAAATTTATGGTGAAGCTTGGGTGGAAGAATGGTGAAGTCATTGATGCTTTATTAAAAGTTTATAGGGACAATGCCCCCAAAGAAATCAGTAGTTTACAAATGGATAACTCATTTTAAGAAGGGACAAGACAGTGTTGAAGACGAAACTTGTAGTGGCAGACCATCCACATCACTTTACAAGGAAAAAAATTCATCATGTCCATGCCCTAGTTGAAGAGAACTGACAAATACCAGCAGAAATGATAGCCAACACTATAGACATCTCATTTAGTTCAGCTTACATAATTCTGACTGAAAATTTAAAGTTGAACAAACTTTTTACTCCACCAATGCTAAAACCATTGCACTCAGATCTGCTGCAGAAAAGTGCAGGGCTTTCAATGGAAACTTTAAACAAGTGGAATCAAAATCCGAAAGCATTTCTTTGAAAAGTTGTAACAGGAGATGAAACATGGCTTAACCAGTACCATCCTGAAGACAAAGCACAATCAAAGCAGTAGCTACCAAGAGGGGGAAGTGGTCCAGACAAAGCAAAAGTGGACTGGTCAACAGCAATGGTCATGACAACAGTTTTGAAGGATACTCAAAGCATTTTGCTCATTGACTTTCTAGAGGGCCAAAGAACAATAACATCTGCTTAGTATGAGGGTGTTTTGAGAAAGTTAGCCAAAGCTTTAACATAAAAACATCCAAGAAATCTTCACCAGAGACTCCTTCACTATGACAATTCTCCTGCTCATTCATCTCATCAAATAAGGGCAATTTTGTGAAAGTTTTGATGGGAAATCATTAGGCATGCACCTTACAGGCCTGATTTGGCTCCTTTGGACTTCTTTTTGTTTCCTAATCTTAAAATATCTGTAAAGTATACCCATTTTTCTTCTGTTAATGTTGTAAAAACTGCATTGACATGATTAAACTCCCAGGACCCTCAGTTCTTTAGGGATCAACTAAAGGTCTGGTATCATCCCTTCCAAAATTATTGTGACTTTGATGGAGCTTATGTTGAGAAATTTATCTTTTTATTTTTTAATTCCATTTGTCCACAAACATCTTGAAGTCCCCTTAAATTTGAGAATAGTGGTTGGAGTTGAGGATGCATTAAAAAAAAAACAAAACTAGAGTTGTAACTTTTGAAGCCATAATATAGAGTTCTTAAATGCCAGACTAGAAACCGATGATTATTTCAGTAGGAAATGGAGAGTGAGTGGGTAGTTTAAGCAAGATTGAGATGTTTTAGGGACATTGGTATGACAGTTTGTTAGAATGCAGGTTGAGTTGATTAAGAAAAGAAATTAATGAGGAGCTGAACAAATTGTAGCTGAAGTCATGCTAGAAGAGGGGAGGAAACAGGCTTGGGGCTCTGCAAGGGAAGCATCTTCATGATGTAGCAGCTAATTAATAGTGGGTACCAGGGAAGAGGGTGACTCAAAGAGGAGAAAAAGGTTTCCAAGGTTCAGGCTTTGGTAACTGATGATGACACTGAGAGGTCATGAAAAGAAACGTTTGTATGTGTGAGGTGGGGGCATGTTGAAGGTTCCATTTGGAAGATGTTGGGTTTAAGGTGTCTGCAGACATGCCAATGGTGGTGTCAAGTGAACTAGACAGAGGTCAGGGTTAGAAAGTAAAAATGAGTCAACTACTTAGAGATTGTATGCTTATGTCACTAAATTTGAGAGTGTCTGTAAGGTAGACTCTGTTATTCATTTTACAATCAAATAGCTTTTTTGAACGTAGGTCATTTTGCCACTGTAGCTATATTAAAATAGAATGAAAAAGACTTTCTTGAAGCATTATTATTTAAAGACAGTTTTTAAGACTATTTCAGAAATATTGAGAAAGCCCAACAGCTATTGATTTCTGCCATATTAATGAAGTTTAGTTCTCAACAAATCAAGCTGCATGCTATGTGAAGCATTACTATTAAGAAGTATAAGGAAGGGAATTTAAGTTAGTGGGAGTATTTGAGATTATTTCATTGCAGGATTACCTTTCCATTAGTCCATATATTTTGTCAAAAGATCCTTATATGGACTTACTTGTATACCATGGGTGTACAAATTTTTTGCAATAAAGTTAAATTTTCTGCAAGCAGTTGGGGAAGAGGGGGTCAGAAATATTGTTAATGAAAGATTATGAGCTAAGTGACTACCTTGTTTTTAAAAAGTAAAAAAAAAAATTAAGAAGTAATGAAGGAAAAATGGAAGAAAAAAAGGAAGGAAGGAAGGAAAGAAAGAAAGGAGGGTGAGGGAGGAAGGAGAAAAAGTAAGTTCTGGTGAGGACAAGGATGGGAAGGAAAAGGGAATTGGGTTCTACCAGCTTCTTACCAGATAATAGATTTCTCTCTCATTCAGGGATGGGCTCTGCTCTCTTTGTATCCCCATGTCTATTACTTCCTCTCATAATTGATCATGAGATAAGGCCATTATTGATGATAATTTGCAGAATATTTCCATGTGAGATGACGAGTTGCTCCTAAGCCATTTTTGTATCTAGCTTATTCACAATAACCACATTTAAGTCACCAAGGTCCCACAAATCTATTAATTCCTCAGGATGGGAATGTAGTTTTTGCATCCCTATTTTCTCTACTTTGTATGGTGCTTGAGAAGTTGTAGGTTATCAAGAAAATGTTGATAGAACTGAACAAAATTCAATGTTACATTTCTTCTTCTCAATTTTCTTTTCCCATTCCCATTCCCAAAATTGAATATCATCATGGGTGATTTTTGCTTGAGGACTTAAGCCTAACAATATATTCAATAGAATTTTGTCTAAAAATGAAAGCTATAGGAAAACTGAATTATTTATATAATTTATGTTAAAAAAATTAGCTGTCGATGTTATGCAAACTACCTATATTGTATACAAAATTGCAAAAACAAATACCCAAACAATACATATATTATAGTAATTAGCAACAGTTGCTTCTAAATGTCTCACATTTTAGGGATAATGAACAAAAATATTAACAGCTACTTTAAGTCCTTGTTGCTGTTTGTGCTCCCCTTTTCTTTGTTCTGTCTGTCTCTGATTCCGATTCTCTCTCTCTCTCTCTCTCTCTCTCTCTCTCTCAATTCTTAGGGCCAGCTGTCCTAATCAAATCAAAGTGAAGAAGAACTCTTATCAATACCTTTTATCTTGAAATAAGATACAAATAGCAGAGGTGTCTCTTGGCCTCTCCAATGTGCATCCCAATGACCAGTAACACAGTCAGTTGGGGGAGGTTAGAAGCCTTTACCTACTTAACAAGATTCCCCCAACTACAAGCCCAATACCCTTTAAAATAGAGTTAGAAAAAAAAAAAAAAACCCTTTCAGTTTTAAATCTAAAAGTGATTTCAACCAGTGACCTAGAGCTCAAGGACTTTTTCCATTGCCAACAACTTTAACCACCTAGCTCTCCCCCAGAGAATTATAAAGACAATATAATCTTTGTTTTCTTTGGTGGTTAATTGGGAACACGATCACTCTTGGTCTTCATGAGTTGCAGTCCTTCTAGAAACAATTGTGGTTCATTTTGCCCACCCACTAGATACCAAAATAACCTACTGTCTTCATAAAATGTGCATTCACTCCCCAAATAATATTTGATGCCAAGTTTTAAAAGAGAGGGAACCATGCCAGAATTCATTTTAAAGCAAGTTTTATTTTCTATTTCTAGCGCTAGCTCATGGTAGACAGCTGGAGGATAGTTTCATTTAAGTTGATTTATTCCTTGACATTGTTTCTTTTCAGATATGAATTAGCTAGAACAGTGCTAAAAATGAAGTTAAGTAATTGTGAACTAAAAACAACAGCAAAAGTAATTGCAGGTAAATAAAACCTAGTAAACATTTCAGTAATAATATGTTTGATGGGGAAATTAACATTTTTACTTTTGATTAAGAAATATTAATTACATGAATGTTAGCAAACCACACCTAATAAATTCTAGCCTATATGAATGTGGTGTAAATTGAAATAATAGGGCAAAAAAGAAGACCCAATCCAACTAAAGAGAAAAAGGCTTAATATTGGTGCAAATTACATTTAATATCAGCCTAACTCAAATGTTAGTGTGGTTAATCCTACATATAAGGATCACTCAAAATATACTAAAAAAAGAATATGGCTTGGCATTTAGGTATTTTTTCTAGTCACTACTCTGTTATTTTGCATTCTTCAGTTTATGAAGCCTTAGACTTTTACCACTGAAAACACTTATGATCTAAGTCCCTGAATATATTTGTTAGTTTCATTTGGTTTATAATCTCAGTTTATTCCACATTTCCTCACCTACCAACCATCTTTGACACTTGCATTAACTATGCTATTCTTAACATATCACCTATTTTAATTAATCCTGATAAAAAGCTTTAGAAAGGCCAGAATGTTTGTTTCTATAGAAATGCCAAAAATCATTTTTTTTGGTGCTAAGTGCTATGGATTTTTTTTTTTTCTTTTTTTGAGACAGAGTCTCACTTTGTTGCCCAGGCTAGAGTGAGTGCCATGGCATCAGCCTAGCTCACAGCAACCTCAAACTCCTAGGCTCAAGCGATCCTCCTGCCTCAGCCTCCCAAGTAGCTGGGACTACAGGCATGTGCCACCATGCCCAGCTAATTTTTTGTGTATATATATATATATATATATATTTAGCTGGTCAATTAGTTTCTTTCAATTTTTTATTTTAGTAGAGACGGGGTCTTGCTCAGGCTGGTTTCAAACTCCTGACCTCGAGCAATCCACCCGCCTCGGCCTCCCAGAGTGCTAGGATTACAGGCGTGAGCCACCGCACCCGGCCAGTGCTATGGATTTTTAATAACTTGTTTGTTTTCTTGTAGAATTTGGAATTTCCCAACTGTGAGTTGGGAGCTCAGCATTCTTGTGGTTTCTACAGAGCACCCATAAAGAAAAATTTCATAAAGATGTTAATCAACTTTGTTGACTTTTCCCCATTCACTTCTCTCTCTTCTAATGATGAGATGCTCCTCATAGCTCTGAGCTTGGCTGGCTGAAGTTTCTTTATGGTAGCTGTGTGCACCATGAAAAACCCTATCTCCCCCTACCTTACTCTTTAAGATAAATAGTAGGATTTTCAGGTCCCAGACTAGGTCAAAGACAACACTGAATTGCATACTTTAGTCTTTGGCGACCAGTTTACCTCTATCAGATCTATAGGCAAGAGTCTCTTCTGATTGTATTCTGAGTGTAGTCTATTCCATTTTTTAAAAGGAAACCTTTTCATGCCACTAAATTATGAAGCTATTAACTAAAGTAACAATCCACTCAAAAGGTTTAGCTCCTCCACTCTCCTGAACATGTCAATACTACTGTCTTTTCAGGCCAAAGATTGTATAGAAAGACCAGGAAACATTATGTCCTTAACCACTTTGCAATCCACTTTAATTACTTTGGGTGATTTACTGCTATTTCTTTGGCCTTTGATTCTGTGAACAGGAATTGATTACAGATTAAACTCTATAAGTATATTGTACATCTTTGGTTATTAATGCTGATAACATAATGCTACTCAGAAAATCAAAGAAATGGTCTCCAATGAATCCAGTAGTGATTTATGTGAAGTCAAACATGTATTTGATTTGATTTCAACTTTTTTGTAGTTTTTACCTTGATAATTTGTTAGCACTCATTAGCAAGTTGGATATACATCTTCCTAAATAAGAAATAGAAATAGCTGACATTTCTCGACTTTTTACTATATGCCAGGCATTGTGGCATAGTTTATTTTCATTTAATCCCCACAGAAGCTTTTTTTAAATGAGAAAACTAAAGCCTAGTGAGATAGAAGGAACTTTTCCAAGGTAACACAGCTACTATGAGGTGAAACCAGAATTTAGGTCAGGAAATCTGACTCTAGAACCTGAACTCTTAATCATTATTATGTAATGCCTCTTATGTGAAGATAATATTGCTTTTTTTAATTCACATTTGGTATGGACAACTTATGTTCCCTAGTGGCAAAATAATATTTTGCAACAGTCAGTAAAACTAAAGGTAATTTTGACAACCACTTCCTAACATTTAACCGGATTTGGATTGAGATCTTATTGCAACTTATATCTTTCAGTGCCATAGATGTCTATTTTATAGCCAGTTAATTTGGAGGCCACCCCATGAAGTGAAACTGCACAAGACAATTTTTTTTTAAATACTGTTAAGTATTTTGTTAAAGAAAGAAAGAAATGTATGACCCTGTGAATTTCTGGTTGTGACTGTTCTAAGATTTGGGTTGTGGGGGTGGTTAGAATCAGCGTAGCCATGCCTCATGGGGAAGACAATGAGGCCTTGATTAACCACTTATCTATGTGATAGAGCAGATGCAAAATTATTTCTTAAGGAGAATCATGGTCTTGCCTCCTGGTATTCTCTAGACACCACGTGGGGTGGAAATGTCCTCTTTTCAGGCTATCACTCTGAGCAGTTTCATCAACGCCGCCTCAAAGCAGTAAGAGAAGGCGCCCCTTCTCCTAGCTTGGATGACTGTTAAAGTATATTGCTTAGTGTTTAGGTGGTATATTAGACCAATTGCACTAAGGATCAGGTTCTTATCTAATTCTCAGTCACTCAATATTTAGCAGAAGCTCTGTGTGTAAATCAAGAACTAAGGGAGGATATCCTGAAGTTTATATGGTCTACTCATTCCTCTAACATACTTTACAACTTATTTCTTGAGTTACACATTCTAGCAAAAAAAGATGTATGTACATCCAGCCAAACTACCTCCCCTTATTAGAATGACTTTTCTGAATTTATACCTTCTCTAGAAGAGGCAGAAATAAGATTATTGGAAAGCAACAGGAAAATTATATAGACCTACATAGCCCCATCCTCTGCATTAAAAAGAAATACTTCTAGTTAAATAATTCTATATTCATTTGAGTTTGTCTGAACATTTCTTAACTTTAACATAATTATTTTTTTAATGAAGTAATGATAAATATATTCCTGTTTTTGTTATCTATTACTGTGTCACAAACTATTACTATATTAAAACTGAGTGATATAAAACATTTTACTATTACTCATGATTTCAGGGGTCAGAAAATCGGGCAAGGCACAGTGTAGACAGCGCTTCTCTCTCCATATTTGTGCTCACATCTGCCACCTCAGCTAGGATGGCTCCCATAGCTGGGGTTGGCTAAAATAACCCAACTGGGGTCATATGTGTGGGGCCACAGATTTCTCTGTCAACTAGCTTCTTTAATTATCCTTCATGCAGTCTCTGACTCTTTCCCTGTTTCTGTGATCTTTCCACATGATCTCTTCAACGGGGCAACCGAGCTTCTTACATGGCAGCCGAGGCCTATTCAAAACCCAAAAGTTGAAGCTTCCAGGGCTGCCTAATGTTTAGGCTGAGAAATGGCACCAGGTTACTTTGCTACATTTGCAGTTAAAGCAAGTCACAGGCCCAGGGTGTGTAGTGATCTATAGAAGGGCATGAATGCCAGGAAGTATAAAATTAATTGGAGACCACCAATATTACTGATTACTTAGTTCCATTAGGTTATAATATGGTGATGTAACTAATAAGATTTGTAATAGCTAATAAATCTAGTTGCCATATTAAAGTCTAGCACTCATTCACCCATATTGATGATATAATAATTTACAGATTTCCTTATTAAATGATAAATTGTGCTTAAAGCATTTCTGTTTCTACCTTATTAATAATAACTCTATATTTAAGTCACACACCACAAATTATGATAGTTCATACCATTTATACTAAATAAAAATTTAACCTAAAAACCTTTGATAAGCAGCCTGGACATGCTTGGAAAGCCCTGTACATCAGCTATAGAGTGAAGAAAGAAAGATGCTGCTTTTTGCCATGGTATGCTTAATTTCTGTAATCACTTTTGTTGAATGTAATTTTGTGTGCAATTTTAAAACCAGAATTTCTGGTTATAAGGCATGCTATCTGTATATTTTGGAAGATTAAGATAAAGACTGGCCATCACTCTGATAGACAGTAAGGCCATTATTATTATTATCATTATCTATTAAAAGTATTAAAGAAAAGAGAGAACTAACAGTCTGAGGAGTAGCTATAAGTTTAACAAAAATCTTTTCATGGAAATATGAGCTTGAAAAATCCAATTTTTGGTCCAGATAGAAAAAAAATCCTTAGTAACATGATAGAAGGAATAAAACCAGAAAAATCATTGAAGAGAATGCGTCTTTATAGGCAGTTTCTTAACCTGAAAATTCATCATCTGGCTGTAGCATAATTTCATAAAAGTATCTATAGTTCTTTACCAGCTATAGATGACCACGTACGTTACCATTTCCCAGGCAATTTAGAGGAAATATTGTGAGCCACTCAGCGAGTGATAATAAACCTACACAACTCACTTCAATAATCTGATGAAACTGCCATGGAAACACAGAGAAAAGAGTGAAAGGTGAATTCCCCATTACTGGGTGGTAAAGAGTAGACCAGGTCAGAGAAGTCTTAACACAGAAGCTACATTCACACTGAACGTTGAAGTATAGATAAAATCCTAAAGAATGCTGTTATTGATTCCAAAGTCACATCCAGGATCTCACAACTCTCAACCTACTAGTCTACTCTGTTTCCCCTCCTGTATGTTCCAAAAAAGACGCCCACTATATTCAGGAATAGGAAGATCTTGCAAAACCTAATGGTCACAGGTATCTTTGTTCCCTCTTCCACCACCGCAGTGCCCCTTAGTGGAGATGACATAGCAGGAGGCATGAGGGAAGACCGGCACGGGATAGAGATGATCCAACCCTTGGGAAATCTGTGTCCTGCCCCTGGGAAGTAAGCAGGAAAATGACCCAGGTATCTGAAGCACATCTGAGACACATGGCCATTCCATTTTTAAAAGATTGTCAAGTTTTAAGATTTCATAACTGCCCTTGAGATATAGATCTAGGCACTGTTGACCTTTTAGAATCAGTTAACTTCTTCCATACAAGTGAAGTAATTATTGAGAACGCATTATGTGCTAAATACTGGGTTTTTAGATTTGAAAGAGCCAGTCCTTGGCCTGAACAACTCATAGTAAAGTGTTTAATATAAGCATGAGTATAAATGGAGTCTTTTCATAAATGGTATGTATGTACCTGCTACATAAACCAAATTATAGTCTGTTTTTCAGTTTTCTTTACTAGGATGTGCATATTAAAGATTCATAAGTCTTTTAATATTTTATTTTTCATTCATAAGTCTTTTAATACATGGCTACTTTATTATCTAGTTGTTATATATGTTTTATGATGGAATTCTAAAATGAAACCAAAGCTGAAGGAGTAAAGATGAATCGAATTCAGTTTTTTTCTCTTTTAGTACTATGTTTCTATATTTGTTTTTATTCTTTCCCTGAACTATATCTATACTAAGATCACACACAGGTCATGAGGCTTGCATAAGATTGATCCCCTTTATATTTGCAGTGGAAAGAGGTCAATGTGGGCAACATTTGGATTTTATGGTCTAGAAGGGACATAGAAGCAGGAATAGTTACAATAGATCTTTGCAGTGAAATAGCATCTTGTGGCTTTTGGATTGGCCCATCCAGGCAATGAAGTAGCACCTGTGGAGAGTAATAACATCATCTTTACTTTAGCACTTCTTGCGAAGGATTCTGGAATAACACAAATGTGTGATATTGTCAGACAGAAACCTTTGTTTCATGAGCCCCCCCCCCCACAAGCAAATGAAAATGAATTCATGGGAGGAAACCTGTTTGGTTTGATGATCTTGTCTTCAGGTTGAAACATGTGAGGGAGGTATGCGAGTGGGCAAGGGCTCAGTGGATGCAGGGCTCTCCCCCGTTGTGCTGAAGGGAAGCGTTTGGGGCTACCACTCCTCATTTAGCCATTGTGTGGTCCCTCCATCTTCCAGCCCTGTGCCTTCTCTAACAAGCTGACACATGGCCACCGCAGTGCATCTGTTTGTGGCGAGTAGACCTGGTACGATCAAAATAATTGGTGAAGTGGCTGGTGCACAAATTACCTGAATGAGGTAATTTTTCCATTTTAGTAAAGTACTTGTGATACTTACTCTGTTCAAAGCCAGTAGAACTATGAGTTAGCCTTGAAAAATGATATCTCCTATTTCTTTCACTTTTCACAGTTTTATCACATTTCATTTCTTACAGTCGAATTTATTCTTCCTATACACACCCTAGAAGCTGGGTGGTCACCTGACCCTCACGATTCCCTTTTCCTTTCCCCACCCACCCTTCTGCCTATGCTGTTGATTCTGAGTGTGTCTGTATATGGTATCTGCAGTTCCAGCAGGAGTTTCCAGTTCCTTCATTTAATAATTTTAAAGTATTTACAGAACACTTTCCATGTGTCGGGCACTCCTCTGTGTATGAACTGGGGATAAATTTGTGCATAGGACAGTCTGGGTCCCTGCCCTCCTTGAATTTGCCTTCTAGTAGAGAGTGATCTTTGTAAGTAAATGAATAAATACATAAATTTAGATTGTATTATGAGCCAGGGTATTATGATAGCAAGTGGGTTCAGGACATGGGTTCTCTTATATGGCTGTCTTTGAAGAGGTCTAAGTTGAAATCTAAATTATAAGAGGGAATCAGCCTTGTGAAATTCTGGGAGAAGAATGCATCAGGCATAGGAAACGGTGAGAGCTGTTCTTGGGATCTGTTCAAAGAGAGGCTATGATAGTGTTGTTCAAAGAGAGAAAGGAGGTCAGTGCAACAGAAAGGAGTGAGGGACAGAAGAGAAGATGGAAAGAGTAGGTAAGAAGAATCACATATGTTCTTAGAGATCATGTTAAAGAGTTTGGATTGTATTTTTAAGTCCAATGGGGAGGTGCTGGAGAGCTTTAAGTTTTAGGAGATTGTAGGCTGTGGGTGAATGCATAGTGGAATTTGTTCTGCATGTGTTCATAAATGGACTGAGTTTTCTTTCTCCAAATAGAAAAGAGCTTAACAGCCAGAGAGTGTTGGAGACATACAGATGGGGTGTCTGCTTGGTGAATATTGGTCAAGTCCACAGGAAATGGAAAGCCAAGGAAAGAAGCAAGGAAGGGTGGAAGAGATGTTCCTCCCTCGGCACTGACACAGATGTAAGGGGAAGCCAGCCAAAACACATTTACAGTGTTTAAATCCCCTGACTATGAGATCTAGCTGGGAGGGGAAAATGCGCGTAATTACCAGACATAACAGACTGTCTGAGAGACTTTGACTGGCATCGAGAAGGAGCCGTCTTGGTACAAAATGACTTTTCAGGGAATATGTTACTGAAAACTTCTGGTAGGCGGGGAGCACAGCTTAGGCTTCCCTTATTATGCATTGTATCTAGAACCCAGATACACAGTGAATACAAGTGGGCATTTGATCTCAAAATATATATATTTTTGCATAATGTGCCATTATCCTAGAGTTATCTGTTTTCTGCTCACCTATGATGTCAACTGAAAAAATACATTAGATAAATCTCATTTATATCATGATTTGATTAGTATATGGAATTGGTCATCTTGTTCTTTAATCACAAATGAATCATTCCAGTTTTCCCTTCACAAAATGTGATTGTGTTCTAAAGATTCATGGACTGAAGCACCTTTTAGATTAGGGCATCACTGCCTAAGATTAGCCTAGACTGCAGCTAAAGCAATAAAGTGGTTCTTTTCCTTCAGGGTCAGAACACCCAAGAATGAGTAGGCCTACTGCACAATAGTTCTTTTCTGTTGTGGCTGACGTGAAAATAGCTCCAAATGGTTGAATACTTAAAAACCCAAAGTATGTTTAATACAGCAATGAAAGAATAACATTGTATATATAATTTAAACACATCCCAAAACATGGACACTCCCCTTTTTATTGCAGTGTTTATAAATTCAAAGTTTATATAATAGAATATTCAATATGTGCTTAAATGTTTAAATAATACATTTGTCAAAAACAATGAATTAGTACACCATTAACCAGAAATGTGGATACCTATTTGCTAGGAAAAAAATAATGTTCAGAGAAAAAACAAAGAATAGGCAGATCTCATATTTATAAATGAATAGGAAGTTTAGATAATGATATCTTTTGCCAATAGTTGGAATTTTGACGTTTAGTGTAAAGTTTAGGCAACTACCACCAAGATACACTAAAGTAGGGAAAACATTATGACAATTAGAACATGTTACATTTGCTTTTGGGTTTTGACTCACATGTATGATTTTTATTGTATTAAACATTGAGGCAACAATAGCACTCCATTCAAATATAAGTAGCATAAAGTCTCATAGTTCCCTACCGTCACGTGTTCAGTGAGACTTCTTGGGCCAAGTTTTCTGAAATTGCCTTTTCATTTCTATTCTTTTTGCAACTACTTTCTCCAAAATAAAGTATTTAGACCATGGTTGTAAGTATTAAAACACCTATAATTTTATGATTCTTTAGAAACTCAAAATATAATTTCTTAAAACCATGCAATGTACCTGGACTAGGAATTTAAATTGTAATATAACCTGGGAATAAACATTTTTGGCTTCCAACTGTGAGCGGCAGGCATAATATATCTTGCTTAATACAAACCATCAAGTTTTCCTCCTTTTTACCCAAATGTATCAAAGGACTTCAATATTGTGTTCACTGTTTTTTGATTAAAGTAACTATTAATTCAGCAAATTGGTAGAGATAAGAAAGTGAAAAGTGAATCCTAGTGACTACTTCAACTTGGCAAAAGCTACCCTAAATGGTCCAGCATAAAGTGCCCAAGCATTCCCCTATTAGACTCTAAGCCCTTGAGTGCAGTATCTTGTCTCATACATATGTCTGTGTAACCCCAGTGCCCAACACAGTGGCCAGAACCTGGAGGGCTCAAGAAACACTTGCCCAATGGTATGTCAATTCTAGACTACGTACAGGGGAGGATGCCTTGATGAACAGCAGGAGTCACAGGCATCTGGAGGCTTTCCTGGATGAGCTCTACACCCTAGGCTTCCCCACTAAACCATAAGTTCCTTGAAAGAAGAGCTTCATCTATTCATTTTTAAAAATTATTTCTAGGGTCAACACGGTACATAGCATTTGGTAGTAAGTGCTCAGAAAGTGTTTTATGAATATATCTTAACAATTAATGGAAATACTTTAAAAGGCAAAAGCAATGTCGTTCCATGTGTTTTTTATGATTATGAAACTTCCAGGTAAGATTAAAATTCAAAGCATCCTGATTCTCTATTATACATATTTATGTTCTGTGATGTGAGAGATGGACAGAAAGAGTGACTTTTTTGTTTGTGACATTAATTCCATGAATGGAATGTAACCTATTCATAATACTTTAGAAACAGAAAATTAACTTTCAGTTCCAATGGATAACCTTAAGAATGTCCCCCCAACCTCTGAGCCTTAACTTGCTTACCTACAAAACAAGGATGATATTCATTGTGCATTCCTTTGCAAAGTTAGTCTACGATCAAGTGAGATGATATACGTGACTGCACTTTATGAACCACAAAGTTCTTTGCACTTTGCAAAACATTATTTCCTTGTGAAGTTTTTAATATTATGCATATGTGTGTATATTTTATGTAAATTTATTTTATATATATTTAGGAATTAAATATTCCTAGGTATCCTAGTTGGCTAGGAAATGTACTCAGTATATTTAGTAGTGAACTATTTCACAATTATGCCACCGAGGAAAGGTTAAAGGAATTGGTTTGGTGAGCCTAGTAAAAAGAAATGCTATGGTAACATGGTCATTAATTCCTTCTCTATGGACAGACCTTCAAATAGCTGAAAGGAGACACTTTTTGTAATACTTCACTTAAAAACCTCTAGTTAATTTTTCATCACACTCCAAATTCGGTTGTTCTTTGGGTTTTATTAATTTTACCTTTGAAATACGTTCAGAATCTTTCACATTCTGAAGATTTCCTTTCCCATTATACTTTAGTTTACTTTACCATTTCTCCCCAGGATATTGCAATTGCTTCTCTTTTTTATTAAGCTTCTAGCTTCCTGCTAGACATCCATCCTTATAGAACTTTTATTAGTTTCCTACTGCTAGAACAAATTACAACAAATTTAGTGGCCTGAAACCACACAAATTTATTATCTTACAGTTCTGGAGGTCACAAGTCCAAAATGAGTCTGCAGAGCTGTGTTCTTTCTAGAAGCTCCAGGGGAGAATCCACTTCCTTGCCTGCTTCAGCATCTCGAGGCCACACATTCCTGGGCTCATGGCCCTTCCCTCCACCCTCAAAGCCAATAGCATAACTTCTTCAAATCTCTCTCTCTTTCTCCTCTGTCACTTTTGCTTTTATTATTTCTTCTCTGACTTCCCTACCTCTCTTTCCCTTGTAAGAACTTTTGTGATTACATCGAGTCTACCCAGAAAGCCAGAATAAGCTTCTGGTCTGGAGTTCGTAAATTTAATCACACCTGCAAAGTCCTTTTGGCCATGTAAGGTAATATATTTACAATTTCAGGGATTGGGAAGGACACAGCTTAGATAGCCATCATTCTGCCCACCCTAAAACTCAAGTAATTTCTTTTTCAAAGATGCATATCTGGTCCTACCATGGTCCTTCACAGAGCACACATGACTTCCTAGGCCTCAGCAGAAGCTTCAGAAATTTTCAGATCTCAGCCCTCAGTAAAAAATATATTTTACATCTTGATCTAATTTACATACACACTCACAGACACACATGAAAATCTTCACAAAATGCATGTCATCCTTGCGCAGGGGCCATGCTAATCTTTTCTGTATCGTTCCAATTTTAGGATATGTGCTGCCGAAGTGAGCATAAAATCTTCACAAAATGATACTTATTCTTATGTGTGATGCACTGTGATATTTTCTTTATAACCTTTTTTTAAATGTTTTTTTTAACCTTTTAATTTTTAAAATGCTGTCCATGCCCTACTTCATTGAGTTTCTAGTCCATTAGCGGGTTGCAAGCCACAGTTTAAACATCACGGTCACATAGGCTGTACATGCTCCATCCATGCAAACTACTTGTAGATCCCCAATAGGCCATTCTCTCCCAGGCCCGGGCACTTGAGGCTGTCCTCACCCTGCAAAGCTTACTTGCCATTGTCTACCGAAAGGCTCAGCTCAAAGCATTACTTCCTTTAGGAAGACTTCCTCGATTTCCTCCAGGCAGTCAGGAGACCACACCAAGACACCTACGTCTTTCCAGCTTCCCATTATGTCTCTGTTCTAACATTTACCAGGGAGTCTCTTGCTTTCTCTCTTTTCTTTCTCTCTCTCTTTCTCTCTCTCTCTCTGTCTCTCTCTCTGTCTCTCTCTCACATACACTTGGGCACACACATACCATTTCATTCCCTTCTTTCTCCTCTTCCTTCTCCCTTACTCCTTTCCTCCTTATCTCCTTTCTTTTTTAATCTGAAAGGAAGATTATAACAGGTATAAGAACCTTTGTAGGAAAATTTGAAAATACAGAAGAATAAGCAGAAAATGAATCTCACCTCTAAACAAATTGTCCAGAGATAACTACTAATATTTACACATTTTGGTTAATCTTTTTTGATACCTGGATCTATGTATTTTATTAAAGAAAAATAGGTTCACACTGTAGAATTTTGTAACCTCCTGGGGAATAGACTTGACATTAATCTGGACAGTAAGTAGAAGTTATAACCAGAAAGTTTTGACAGAAAAATCCAGGGTAACCTATATGTTGGTTTAATTAGTCTCAGGCTGTATGGTAATATGGTGACTCCTATGAGGAGGAGAAATATAAAGAACATTTAAAGAAAGAAGAAAGAATGATACCGAAATTGTACGTGGCAGCCAAATTTGAAATTTTCTGATGAATAACATTGTTCTTTCATGATTATATTTCTGAGGGAAAAAGTTTGTATTTTGGGATTATTGTACCTTAATAACCTATTGAGACAGTCTACAAGGGACTAAGCCAGGATTGGCAGGAATTGCTTTACTTCTTTCAGGCTGCTAGTTGATTGTCAAAGTGTGGTCCACAGTGCCTCTCCATCAGCATTTCCTGGAGGGCCACCCCTGTCCTGCTACATCAGTCTTTCATTATGAAGCCCAGGAATTTCCATTTTTAACAAGTTTTTATGCATAATAAAATTTGAGCGTCACTGCATTGAAAATTGTAAAAATCAATGCACTGAAGAGCTCTTTAGGGACCCTGTAGTGCGGATGGATGTAAATTCTCCCTATAAAGCAAGACCTTTAAAAAGACTTCACATTAAGGAGTCTCTATAACTAAAAGTGACCTTGAAAAATATATTTGACTCAAACTATATAAAAACAATGTATGTAACCAAAATATTTGTACCACCATAATATTCTGAAATAAGAAAAAAATATAATTCAGTCACATCTTTATATGAGTTAGAAAGCTAAAAAGATGAAATGACCTCCCCTAAGTCTTAGATCTGGTTTTCAGAAGAAGTGAGCCTTTTACCCAGAATGAACCTCTTACTCCAAGTCCAAAGCCCTTCCCCCGCCCCCCTCCCAGACTGCTTTACTGTGTCTGCTGGCTTACCTATTTTAAGCTACTATTTCATCACAGTAAATGCCATTTTAATCCTTGCTTATTTACTTTCTAATTACAAATTCTGAAATCGATTTCTTCATAAAAACACATTTTAGTGTTCAAAGAGAAACATTCTTGGCTTTAATGTAATTATGAAAACCGCAGAGCCATGAAATCTCCTTTGTTAACTGCTTACTGCTTGGAGTTTGCATATCATTTGTGGTCCATGATGCTCCAGTTTCCCTGCTGGTGCACCCAGATAAGAGGAAGCAGCAAGACCTCCAAATTAAAGGACCCTGATAGAATAAACTGCATAGATATCTCTATTTCCTGAAAAGGGGAAAAAAAAAGTCTACTTGTTTAGTGAGGTGAAAAGTAATATAAATAGCTGAATATAATCTCAAACACGGAATTCCTGAAAGCATTGGGAATCTTTTAGTAAAGATACACAAACAATGCTGCGGATGATCTGTGCTGAATGTATCTGCTGCAGAAATTCTATTGTGTTCCAGAACTATAGTCATAAAAACTGTGGTGAGCAGGTTAAATGGCTTTTCCTTTATCTGAATTATTTTGGTTGCCATATTCTCAGAGGTCTAAAATGGCTCTAGGTTTTTTCTTTTTATTCTTGCAACCTTCATGCAATCTGTGGTTCGACATTTAGCTCGGGTTTGACTTAGGGGTTGATCCCATTGCTAAACAGCAGAAAGCTAATTTGTTGGACAGTGCTGTGCTCACCATTACTTAGCACAACAAGAAAACTCAGGTTACCAAATCAGAGAGAACTTTAAGCAAGTAACTATACGTATTTCCTTTTACTTCAATTTATGGATGGTGGGTTCAAAGTGAAAGGCAATGCAATGCTATATTCATAGCCAAGGCTCTTGAAACTGGGTTTATGGAATAAAAGTAGATGACACCCAGATTTCCGATTGGAATTACTCCCTGAATAAATGACTTGTTCCCAAGCATTTTTGTGCCCCTTTCCCCATTTACACTCTCTCCTTCTCCCTTCCTTCCTCCCTCCCTCTCCTTCTCTTGGAAAGGGGCCCTCTGGTTCCTAAGCTAATTTAACTTGTTTCTGGAAATGTAGCAAATTAAATTTTACACATTAATGTGCTTATGGCTGAAGTATCCATCTTCCTGTGATGGGGAGATGAGGCTGCATTTGATCCTGTGTTGCCCAGTGTACCTCTTCTAACGTTCACATTGCTCATGGTAGCCTTGCAGTTCATTTAATCATATGAGACATTGGGAATTCCATCTTTGGTTCCTCCAATATGAATTATGATTTTATAATTCTCATGATTTTTTTCTGATGGTTTTGGGGATACTTGAGACAATTTTATAAAAAGACAAGTAAAAATAATTTAGTACCAAGAACCGCCGAATGATCTAGGAATGGGTGCAAAGGAGATATGTTTTTTTGTTTAGGAGTAGCTTATGGTGGCCATCTTGAACTGTGAGCTTCATTATTTCAGTAATTGAGAAGAGAGATCTATCAGCTCCTGCTGCAAATCATGGACAATAGCTTTGGAAATCAGACAATTTGAGTACCTCTGGATAAGCTCATTTTTCAACTGCTGCTTTGGGCATCTGTGCCAAATGTGTATCTTTATGTAGAAATAAATGGCTATTTCCCCTCATGGACTCCTTGAAATTTTTAGGATAGGAAAAGCAGCAGGGGCCAGGCACGGTGGCTCACGCCTGTAATCTTAGCACTGTGGGAGGCTGAGGTGGGAGGATCACTTGAGCTCAGGAGTTCGAGACCAACCTGACCAAAAGCTAGACCCCCTCTCTACTAAAAACAGGAAAAATTAGCCGGGCATGGTGGTGCATGCCTGTAATCTCAATTACTTAGGAGGCTGAGGCAGAAGGATCGCTTGAGCCAGGCATGTTGAGGTTACTGTGAGCTAGGCGGACACCATGGCATTCTAGCCTGGGTGACAGAACTAGACTGTGTCTCCAAAAACAAAAAAAAAGAAAGAAAAGAAAAGAAAAGCAGAAAACCAGCAATAAAAGGGTTATTAGAAAGAAAGATGTGTAATATAATTAGAATATATCTATTTATAGATTGTTGGTTTCAGAACATCTCTTAGAAGTTTCCACCTAGTATTAAAAAGTATGTCTAATATTTAAACTCCTTATCTTTCCACATTGAGTAACTTCTCTATTTGTTATCAATAACATTAACTTTCTACTACCTTGTGTTTGCAACTTTGCTACCACTACAGCTTGCCTTTTGGAACTCTGATTGTGTAGTCTAACCCCTTACAGAATGCATAACTCTCTTCTGCAACATCCTCAACATTGCTCATCCTTAACATTATGTTCAAACAGCTTCAGTGATAAAGTACTCACCAATTCATGAGGCAATGCATTTTTTATTAGTAAGTTTCTCTATATTTTGAGTTAAAATCTAAACATCTCCAATCGTTTTCACCAGTGAGACAAAAGGTTTTCATCCCTTTGCAAAAGCCAACTTGGAGAAAAGCCCAGGCAACATTTTAGTCATTTTTCTGTTTTTCTTTCCTTGCCAGTTTCCAGTTTTTATTAGCTTGTCTCTATTTGTTGTTTAATTGCCTTGGACATTTCATATTGAAGTAGGTCCTCTGGCAGAAAGAAGTTTTAAAACTCACAGGTTTTTGCCTGTCAACTTTAAACAAACTGAAAGACTATAGCAGTAATCTCCTTTCCATCTGAGAAAAAAAGATCTTTTAGCAAAGAATGACCACTTATAAGACATATTTATTCCTTGTAAAATACCAATGTGTTCAAATAAGAATGATTAACAGTGGTGTGTAGTCACATCTTGAAAAAGAAGACATCCAAAAATTAGATAGCACAATAATATTTTGATAATTCTATAAAGACTCTAGAAAGCCTAACCCTAAGTGTGAAATATATTGATGTATGAAACTTTGCATGTGAAAAAGAAACTAAAAAAAAAATTATAGAGCATCTGGGAGTTGTAACAGCTTACTTGTATTGCTTACTTCCTATGTCTGAGGTCTTACACTGACCCAGTTACCTGTGTGAGCTCATTTAATTTTCATAACCTCATTTTACAGTTGAGAAAACTGAGGTACAGAGAGGTTAACTGATGTCCCCAAGGTCACCCAGTTAGTAAGCGGTGGAGCCAGAATGTGAACACAAGTCATCTAACCCTAGAGTCTGTGCTCTCAGCAGTTATCTGATATTGGTCAGACTGCCAGCATCAGAATGACCAGTGGTTTGTTGGAGAAAGTACAAATTCCCAGAGTCAACTGCCAGATCCCCTAAGGAAGAACTTCTGAGAGTGAGGCACTATGTTAAACTGCCAAATGTAATTTATAAACAAACCAGTGAGAGAATAGGTCTCCTTAAACTTCCCTAAAAATGAGCACTTGGGGAACTCTCCATTCTATTTGTCCCTGCAGCCCAACTCTGAGCTACATGAGAACTTATTACTTGGCTCTAAAAGGGGAGAAACCCTGTCCCACCTGGTCATGTTCCCCAGCAGCTAGCAACAGTCTTTTGGTTCCGAGAATCTTCCATTTACCTTTCTATGAAGAATGACGGATCACGGCAAATCCAGCCATACACCCTTGCCCATCTGCCTACCTCTCGGATTTGTGAAATAACTCACCAGGTTGAGCATGTCCCTAGGCAGCTTGGAGCAGAGAGAAGAACACAGAGATCAGACCTTGACCTTATTAGCACAGCATGATCATCAGGCCTGGCATAATCCAGCCAGAGTGGTGCCCAGCTGGAGAAGTTTCTGTCTTTCCTGTAGAAGGATCAGTACATGCCAGTGCATCTGCTGTCCTGCTATTCAAGCACTAGAGTCTGTTTACAGGCTAAGAAAAATACATTTGTCTGGCACACAAACCCTAAAAGAACTTTTTGCATTGAAAGTATGAATTTGAATTATAGTCAGAATACTAACGCCCTTTCAGGCTTCTCCTGCCAGCAGCCATGTTGTCAGTGAAATTTAAATGTGGGAAAAATGCTTTTATGGGCTGCCATATTGTTTGGCAAATGATTTAGGTCTATTTGGTTTATTTTTAATGCAGTGATTTTTGTAACTTTTTACTATGAGAAATAAAGAACTAAATCTTGCTTTATGCATGGGTTTTACTTCCCCATAAAAAATAATTTTCTTAGTCCTAGCTAACCTTTCCTCTTATATTTAAAATGTTAACGTATGGGGGTTTTATATGCTATAGAGCATGTGTTTGCCTGCCTGCTTTCTTTTTCACACACAAATCAGTACGGGTCCTTTCTCGTTTGTGGCTTCTTACTCTTTATTTTCTGTTGATGTGAAAATAATATGTCTGGTTCATTTGTAATGACCTCTGTAAATTTGCTTTTTCTGACTTAGCAGAGAATTTAACCCCTCACTAGGATTCCAATTGAATAAATACTGTAGATGTTCTAGAGTAAGATTGTGTCAGGTTTTAATATGAGTTTGGCCTCTATTTTACATGGTGCTTTCTTTTGCCCTCATGGTCAGGTTTTATCCCTTTTAAACGCAGCACTCACAATAACAGTATTAAAGGGGCCCTGTGTGCCCACAGGGCTCACTCTCCCCGTCCCACCCTGGCCCCTCCAGCTCCCCAGAAGGGTGACACCCATCCCCAAAGGACAGTTCCACGGCGCGCAGTCCAGTCCTCGCACTGGGATGCCTGCCTTTCTGGCTTCCCCAACCCCTCCACCAGCGATCAGGCCCCATTTCCCCCCCCCCGTAAAGCCCAGTTCTTTCTTAATGAAGGCGCATAAATAGAAAACTCTGCTTCCCCTGCTCTATCAGAAAGACTTTTGTATCCTCAAAGTTCGTAGGAAGTCACTTTTTGGGCTTCCGAGACTTAGTGAAGCCTCCTTGAATTTTCCATGAATGCATCACTCAACCCTTTGTCATCTTTGCAGCTGGCCTCTGCCCCCTGCCTCAGATTTCCGTTCCACCAGTCTCAGCTCTACTCTGGTGTCTGATTGGAACGAAACAGAAAATGGGAGAATTGCCCAAATAGCCACTGAAGCCATCTCTAGATGGTTTCAACATAACCAAAAGTGTCAGCAGAAAACCCAGGATTGTCATCTAATTAGCTGTGTGATCTTGAGGCACCATTTGTAATTACCATTGATCTTAGGAGGCCATGGGTAACTTTGCGCCTTATAAAGTTTGAGATTATATGATCTCATACACACATGCAAGGTCACTAAATTCACACATGAAAGTGCCCCAGGCTGTCTGAGGCCTTGGTCTGACTGTCATTGTTTTCTGAATGCCAGGAAAATGGGCTTGATATTTTTCACCAACTTAACAACTTATGAGACAGTACTAAGCAACTCATAATTGCCTTTGATGTTTAGATGCTCCATTTGGATGTAATATCATCTCACTATATTTTTAGAATTATTTAAGATGAAAGTTTATTTTAAAAAGCAAACAAATTGTACCCACTTATAAAGAGAAGTGTATATCATTATTAGTAGTCGTACTATTTCAGGTGACATCAAGAAGCCTTTCTGAAGTGGACACCCTTTCCCTGAGGGCTCTTCTCCCTAGTGGTCCTGTCTTCTTCCCAGAATCAATTATGATCCGCTTGTCGCCCAGCCAGCTGCCTGCTGCTTGTGGCTCTCTCTGTATGAAGAATGTAACGAGATGCTGCGGCAGCTTCTATTTCTCCAGCATCTGATTTCTACGTTTTCATTTCACTTTTTCTCTCTATTTTAGAAGCTTCATCATTGGACATAATACTTATTTTTAAATGATTCTTGCCAACTAAAGTACTCTGAGATGTGGGATTCACGACTTTAATTTTGAAACACCCTTGTATTTCATTAGATCTTTTGTTGCAATGAGGACCAAAGCAATCATGAAGATAAAAATGTGCAGAAGACCTTAAAGCAATCAGTAAACATAATCAAGTGATGGTCATGATGGGAATTTAATTGTGTATTTCATCTTTGAATTCTGTTCCTTTTTTATGTAAGGGGGCATGGAGAGAGAAAATGAGAGAGTGTTGATTCTGGCTGAACCTGAAGAACAAATGTCTTGATTTTCTCTTCTCCCCTGGAGGTGGGATGAATAAGAAACAATGTTCCACTGAGCAATCTTAAAGACACTTTCTATTAGGATCTGACAGGCTAGCTTGGATTCTTTACTCTCATTAACATGATTAATAATGATGACACTGCCTATAGCATTTTACAATTTACAGAGAACTTTTCTCACTTGTGGCTCACAATTCAACTCAGTTTTAGGTATTGATTTCATTTTGGAAATCAGGAAACTTATGCTCAGAGAGGTTAGGTAATATCTCTAAAGCCACCAAGCATGTGAGTTTCAGAGCCAGGGTAAGAACCCAGGTGTTCTAACTCCAAAGCCCTATTCCTTCCCCCACACATTGCCGCTACTGGGGGGAGAAAAGGAAAGTCTTATTTATCATGTTAGGAATTTCTTTACGGCAGTGCAAAACAGACTGAGGCTGAGCAATGTATAAAGAAAAGAGGTGTATTTGGCTCATGGTTCTGCAGGCTGTGCAAGAATCATGGTGCCAGCATCTGCTTCTGGTGAGGGCTTCAGGGAGCTTCCAGTCAAGATGGAAGGTGAAGGGGGAGCAGGCATTGTCTCATGGAGAGAGAGACGGAGAAAGAGGAAGGAGGTGGTGCCAGACTGTTTTAAACATCTAGTTCTTCATCTTGAAGAGACCTGACATAAATACATAAATAATAAGCATCCAATTCTCCCATGAACTCAAAGTAAGCACTCAGTCACTATATTAGGAAGGACACAAAGCCATTCATGAGGGATCTGACCTCATGTCCCAAATACCTCCCATCGGGCCCCACTTTCTACACTGGGGCTCAAATTTTTCAACATGAGATTTGGAGGGGCCAAATATCCAAACTGTATCTTTGAGCAACTAGTGTGCCCAAGAAACCTTTATATATGCTATTTAACCCTCACAACAACCTTGAGAAGGAAGATAATTTTATTGCTATTTTAGCTTGAAAGTGAAAAATCAGAGGGGTTTAAATACTCACCCAGGGTCATATAACTGGTATCAAAGATTACAGTTTTCTCTCTTTCATTCCAGATTATGGATCCTGATCTAGAATAAACAAGAATTTAGTTACTTATTTACACACACCTCACCCTTTTCTCAGATATTAAAGTTTAGAAGGTGGAATAGAGAGTGTGATCATACTGCCCATTTGCAGCGCCTGGTGAATTTTCAGATGCCAGACAGAAGCATCTGCAATACTTAAAGATAAATATTGTTTTGGTCCCTGCAAAGGAAAAGTGGTAGCGGAATGCACAAAGGACCCACATCAGTGTCCCTCACTCCCTGACCCATTTGCATGGTCTTTCCCAGCACCCGGCTGTGAAGTGGCAGCCCATCAAAATCTGCCCTCGCTGGGAACCTGCACCAAATGCACCCTCTCCTGGAGCTTATTTCAGCTCACGTTCATTTGTCCCTTCTCTGATTTCCCTAGCTTACATCATACAATAAACACTTCACACACACACACCAGGCTCCCAGATTGCTTTATGTGCTTCATTTTGCCAGTTTATGGGAAATACAAATTCCTTGATTGAAAGATAGCATCTCATAGATGTTTATTTTGTATTTTTCTCAGTGCCCCACACAATGCTAAGAATATAGATTTTCAGTGTTTGGCTAGCTTTTCATAAGTTAACCCAGACAGGATATTGATTAGTTAAAACAACCTGACATTTGCTTTGTATAAATTTTGAGCCCCAAAGTAAATTTCACCTAGGCACTAAATCAGTTGGGTGAAGTTAAGAATTAGTTTTATTCTTGGTTAGATGGTCCAGAAGACTAAAAAGAATAGCCACTGGATAGAATAGTTTTTGAAGGTGTATGTAGATTCTCTTGAACATGAAAGCACAAGGCCAAAAAAGGATAAGCGTTTAGAGGAAGGTACGCACATGAAGAAGACACAGATATTAGAAACATAGGGGGCAAGGCTAGGAAACATGGTGAAATTCTGACATGAAGGGATTTAAAAACTAAACACATATAATAAATGTAAATTTAAATATATTGTATAAGCATGTTGGGGGCAAATGAAAAAGACCCTAAGGAATTTGGACTTTATTCCCTGGCCAATAGGAAGACATAGAATGGTTTCGAATGGGGGTAAATGGTAGTATGGATGGTGATGGAGGTGGCAGGGTCGTCTGAAGCTTCAATACCTTAGGGGCCAGTCAACAACATCAAAAAGACAGGATAGCCAGAGGAGAGAATTATGGTGGCAGCTGCTACTAGCCACAGTCTTCTGTGGCCAGATAGCACTGCAGACATCATTGTTACTATTTCTTGAAATTTTTCTAAATAAATTGGAAATCTGGTCTTTTGTGTAAAAACATTCACATTTTTAAATGCTAGCTGAAGAAATTTTTGAACACTATGTCAACCAAACAGAGCACTTCTGTGAGTCAGATACCAGGCTGTGATCTTGACCTAGACAAGTGACACAATAGCTTTTCAAAATAGGTAACAGAGCAAGCTGATCAGAATCAAAGGGCAGCTGGGCAGCTAACCTAATGATTTCACGGGGCAAGGATGGCACCAACCACAACAGTACTCCTATTCTAGAGGCAAACTCATGCCTCAGCCTTGTATTTTATTCCCAGTTCTGATTTTATTTTTAAAATAAAACATTTGCAATGTGTGACTGACTCAGCTGACTCTTGGAGCTTTTTAAAATCTTCTTAACTCTTTAGAACTGACAGTGGTAATATGACAAGAATCTATAAACTATGTCAGAAATTATGGATATCTTTTGTCAACCCACACCTGGTTTCAAATAGGAATTAAATTGAATAATTTCTAGAGGACTTTTGAGACAATTGTTCATTGATCAATGATAGGCATGGCCTAAACCTGGGTATTCCTGGGTAAACCAGTATGTATGGTCAACCTATCTACCTGACATATAATTGGAATTCCAAAATAAATAAAAAGAATGAGATAGAAGTAGCTTGTAGGGTTAATACTGAATTTTTTTCTGGAATTGTTAAAAGACAAAGCACAATGATCTCCCAGCAGTCTATACAAAGGAATTGTATTAAATTAATATAGTCACATCACAGTGAAACTACATAACACCAACAATGAGGGGAACCTCCTAAAAGGAACTTCAGAGAAGTTTCAGATAGTCGTTGAACAATAATTAGACTATGAGCAGACTTTTCAGTGGTATCCACTGAAGCCTAAAAACAAAGGAATAATGCTATAAAGTAAAGATAGAATATATAAATGGAATTGTATACTCAGGTAAACATAATTTATAAATAAAGGTTAAATAAAAATATATTCGGACATAAAAAAGGAGAATGTTTACTACCAGAAGATCTTCACCAGTGGGGATTTCTAAAGAATGTACTTTAGAAACATGGAAGGCCATTATTCTGTCTTCTTTGGAAAAGTTTCTGTTCATTTCTGTTGCCCATTTCTTGATGGGGTTGTTTGATTTTTTTCTTGTTAAATCTTTTGAGTTCTAGATAGATTCTTGTTATCAGACCTTTATCAGAAGTGTAGAGAGCAAATATTTTCTCTCATTCTGTAGGTTATCTATTTGCTCTAATGATAGTATCTTTGGCTCAGCAGAAGCATTTTAGTTTGATCAGATCCCATTTGTTTATTTTTGTTGCTGCGGTGATTGCTTTTCGGGGGGGGAGGGGTCTTCTTCAAAAATTCTTTGCCTAGGCCAGTGTCAGAAAGGGTTTTCCCAACATCATCTTCTAGGATTCTTAGGGTTTCATGCCTTAGGTTTAAGTCTGTTATCCATCTCGAGTGGATTTTTGTGAGCGGTGAGAGGTAGGGATCCTGATTCACTCTTCTGCATGTAGATATCCAGTTTTCCCAGCACCATTTATTGAAGAGAGATTCATTTCCCCAATGAATATTTTTGTCTGCTTTATCAAAGATTAGGTTGCTATATGCAGATGCTTTCATCTCTGGACTCTCAGACCTAGAAACTTTTCCAAAGAAGACAGAATAATGGCCAACAAACATATAAAAAAATGCTCAACATCTCTAATCATTAGAGAAATGCAAATCAAAACCACAATGAGATATCATCTAACCCCAGTGAGATTGGCCCGTATAAAGAAATCCCAAAACAACAAATGCTGGCGAGGATGTGGAGAGACAGAAACACTCTTACACTGCTGGTGGGACTGCAAATTAGTGCAACCTTTGTGGAAAAGAATTTGGAGATATCTCAAACAGCTAAAAATATAAATACCATTCGACACAGCAATAGCATTATTAGACATCTAACCAAAAGAGCATAAGACATTCTATTATAAAGACATCTGCACCTGAATGTTTATGGCAGCACAATTCACTATTGCAAGGACATGGAAACAACCCAAGTGCCCTTCAATTCATGACTGGATTATTAAAATTTGGTATATGTTTACAATGGAATATTACTCAATTCTAAGAAACAACAGTGAGCTAGCACCACTTACATAATCCTGGGTTGAACTTAAGCCCATTATCCAAAGTGAGGTAACACAAGATCAGAAAAATGGGCTCCAGATGTCCTCGCCATCACATTGGTACTGACCAATTATCAATATGGTGCTCAAAGGGTGGTGGTGTTCACCAGAGATTCAGGGGGTGGTGGGATAGACCCACACTTGAGGGATGTGGTGAACAGTACCTAACCTTTGCTAGGTAAAGGCAAAGTTATAAAATCTAACCAAAATGTTAAAAAAAACAAAAACATGTATTGGGTGTCGGGCAGGTAGAGGGGAGGGGATGGGTTTATATATATATACATTATAAGTGCAATGTGCATTGTTGGGGAGAGACACGCTTGAAGCTCTGACTCGAGGAGGGAGGGAAGGCAATAGCAATGTATGTAACCTTAAATTTATACCCCCATATTATGCTGAAATAAAAAATAAAAAGAAACATGGAAGGATGGTTTGACACGCAAAGTGTGAATAGGCAAGCTGGAAAACACATGGATAAATATAAACAAATAAGGTCTGTGTGAAAATAATAATACCTACTTAAGGGGTAAAAAGTCAAGGTAGGGCCTGGCATAGTGGCTCACACCTGTAATCCTAGCACTTTGGGAGGCTGAGACAGGATGATCGCTTCAGGCCAGGAGTTCGAGACTAGCCTGAGCAAGGGCAAGACCCTGTCTCTACAAAAAATAGAAAAACTAGCTGGGCATGGTGGTGCATGCCTGTAGTCCTAGCTATTGGGGAGGCTGAGGCAGAAGGATTGCTGGAGTCCAGGAGTTTGAGGTTGCTGTGAGCTATGATGATGCTACTGTACTCCGGCCCAGGCAACAGAATGAGACACTGTCTCAAAAGAAAATAATAATCAAAATAATAAAATATAGAACATGTACAACATTATTAAGGTGGGAAGGAGTGACTGGAAAATTCTAAATATTTGAATTTTGGACAATGAAATTAAAGATATTAAAATCTTTATTTTCAATATAAATTTTAACATCTAACAATCACTTTGTATATAACTGGTATAATTTCCAAACTGATAAAGGGAATGATAAGATTGGAAAAAATAAAGAGTACTCAACCAGTCAAAGAGAAAGCAGGATATGAATAAAAAAGAAACAAAAAAATCAGGTCAAATATCATAGACTAAGACAGTAAATATATAACCAAATATAGTGGTAATCACAATAAATATCAGTGAGTCTTTTGCCTTGACCTAAGACTAGGAAAGATAATTTCTTGTTTAATTGTAAATCTTTAAAAGTATGGAAGGGAAGTCAATGAAAGGTGACGAAATTTGGTAAAATTTATTAACATAAGTTTTGATGTTGTGATTAAAAGATTTCAATTGCTGATGACAATAGATTGGGAATAATTATGTTGACTTAAGTTTTTTGCATGAGTTAAATTTGAGATAACTATGATTCACACTGAAAATATGGTTCTGGAATACAGGTATGTGGTTATGTGGTCAAGGTTTCCTTGTAAGATGGAGCTGTTTATAGATTACATTTGAAACTATGAAGGTAGCGCAGTTATCTTGTAGCATAGTACAAAAACAATGAGAGAGGATGAAGATTGGAAGTGTGTGTAGCACCTTTAAGAGGTGAGCAGAAAAGAGAAGCTTGTGCAGGTAACTGAAGAAGAAAATTTACACAGCCTAAATAATCAAGACAGAGTCATACCCTTAAAGAGTAGACTTAAATAAAGGACTATCATCTATACCACATGTTTCAGTAAAAACAACTAGGATGGGAACCAAATATTAAACCACTGGATATGACAATGAGGAGGTCACTGATTACTTTAGCATGAACAATTTCAGTGGAGTATTAGGACTGGACACAGCTACGGTTGGTTGAAGAATGAATGTGATTTGAAACAGTGAAGCTGAAAAAGACCTAAAGCCACATACATGGAATAAATGTTAGTAGTCAAATGATAACATCAAATATAGAGCCAGAGTGAGAAAAAGATAACCTAAATTCCTCAATATTCAGCTTCATATTCAGAAAGAGGACTAGACTTTGGCTGTTTGAGGAAAGCTGGACTTCTGTATGTCCTGTGTCTTTTGCTAGTGCAATGACTTAAAACTGGCATCTCACCTCTTTCTCAGTTTCATCATTTATAAAATGGGCTATGACCTCAGAATAAGTAAATGAAGTGATATATGTGAATATGCTTTAAAATGTATAATGCCCTGTTTAAGTCTGCTTTCTTGATATTGTTTCTGTAATATTTCATTGGTGGCTAGTTTGGTGAAAAGTCTAAAATTATTGGTGTACTTTGGTATTTTATCTAAACGTTGTTTTCAGTCTGCCCAATCAGCCATGCCCAATTCCCAAACCACGACTTGAAGAGATCCCATGAGTTCCAGTCATTTTTCTCCTTATGCACAAAAAGCTCACACAGAGCAGAGAGGATTTTTAGGGCAGTGAAACTACTCTGTATGACTCTATAATGGTGGATACCTGACATGACAAATTTGCCCAAACTCATAGAATATACTATACAAAAGTGAACCCTAATGTAAACTACGGTCTTTGGATGAATATGATGGAAATATGAATATGAAGTGTCAATGTAGGTTCATCAGTTGTAACAAATGCACACTGGTGGTGACATTGATAATGGATGAGGCTATGCATGTGTGCAGGTTGGGGGCAGAAGGGATATCTCTGTACTTTTTGCTGTGAACCTAAAACTGCTCTAAAAAATAAAGTACTTTATTAAAAAACACACACACACACAACAGGAAACCAAAGCTCAGTACTGTTGAGCCTAGCTTAAAATGTCCTTATATCCAATTTAACCCTAGCACTCTTCCCTTACCGTAAATCTGTCTGACTTCCCAGAGACTGCTAGTGCAATAAGAAGAAAAGTTTCATCCACTCTTTTTGTCACTTCTTTCTCTACTTCTTGCTCTTTCAATATCAGAGATGGAAGGAGATCTTGGCGATAAAAAGAGGGCAGATGACTCTACTTTAACTGGACATGCAATTACAATTCTCTTGGCTTCTTCAGGGAAGCCTGTCCTGCTGTCCACATCTTCTGTGTGACGAACATCTGAATGCTGGTTCCCATATGCAGGATCTTTAGGGAGCCCTGCAGGGCTTTCCTACTGCACAGCACCATGACATGGAAGATTTGCTCAGATTCCTTCCCCTTTAACATTCCTTCAGTTTCCTTCTGCCCCTGTGAATGCATCTCATAGCATTCTACACCTCTTCCTGGAGATAGCTCTCTTAGAGGTAGATTAATGGCAAAATGTCTGAAGTGCATGTACCTGTTATGGTGTTTATTCGTTCATGGGAAACTCACTTAACCTAGCCATACTAACCTGTGGAAAATCAGGCTTCTCCACTTTCTCCACCTCCTCAACCCTACTATTTATTTCTCTCTAGGTATCAAATACACCAGCACAAAAGCAGATCAATAATTCTATTGCTTAAGCAGACACCATCCTATCACCCAACTGGTACATGGCTTGTGTGAGTAAAATCTCCCATCCTTCTGTAAGGAGTCTGGTCTGAGTCTTAGTTGCCAATTTTAGGGCAAGAGTAAAAATTCTACTCAAAACCATCTTTTAAAATACACTGCATTGGATCTGATGCTAGCATTTCCTACTGTGTCTTGTGAATAAAACAATCCACAACCTTGACTAAAAGCTCCAAGCTGCCTGCATTTATATATTTATGCCCCAGGTTTTGAAAATAAATAAGCATAATCAAAATCCCACTGGGATAAAGTATGTCAAAAAAGATTAATTAGAAAGAAAGCAAAAATGGTGTCTTCCCCTGCCTTCGTGTTAAACATTCTTAGAAAACAAGTTGTTAAATAAAGTAAGTAAAGATGTCTTTACATGGTTTAGGTTGTAAATTTTATTAAGGTCTTGAAGAGGGTTCATCTGAGTGTTTAAATAGTGTTTACTGAAAAGTGTCTGCAACTTTCATGATCAGAAGTATACAATGAGTAGATATGTCAGGGTAGTACTGACAATGGAGTCAAAGGCCCCCTATAAAAAAGCTATATATGGCTGTTTCTCTCTTCCAGGAAAGATGAATTGCCATGGTAACACTGCCATGAAATAATAGGTCAAGTTTTATCCTTCTGCCTCAGGCTTATTTTATTAGGTTTTACTTAGAAGTGGATGCCATTGTAAAATGAAGATTTTGGTATTTCAAAGCTAAACATCATGACAAGGAAAATCTGATCAATAAAATCCGCTGGTGTGAAGAAGATGGATAAAGGACCATAGGTAGGGAGAACGTTTAAATTGATGGAAGAGCTATTTAGAGGCTAGTTTATTAGTACTCTTCTAAAATGGAGGTTTGTTTTATAGATGCTTATATAACTAAGTGTGTGTAAATGAATTCAAACTGACTGTTTGCATAAGATCAGTAGGGAAAAGCGGTTTGTAAATTTTATTTTAATGGAAGATTAACTGCTCTAAGGGAAAAAATATCTTATTACATTCCAAAATAAATATGAAACAAGAAAGCATGAAATATTTAAGTTTCCTATTTTAATTACTATTTTTGTAAGACTAAATTCAATGCTGCTTTATACTTATTTATGGAAATGAACAAATACAACTTGGAGGAAAGTAACATACAAACAAAGTAATGTATAATAATCATCATTTTGTCGTTTCCATTGTTTGGGAGACTTATGTATCAGTATACATCATGGCTTTAAATTTTTCTGCAACAGTATCTTACTCACTTGGTAATGAAATTCCAACAGGAAGCAATATATCATTTTTGTCACATCAAGCAACATTGTTCTGTCCTTCTAATAGGACATATGTTGGAACAGATAGATAGGTAGATACCTAGAGATCTAGTTTTTAAGTGACAAGATATATCAAACCAACTTTTTTTAACAAAATTAATTTTACATAGTGGAATATGGTAGTGCTTTTTAGCATAACGTCTTTCCTGAATTCACACAGTGAGATTTTGTTAGACTTCTCCATGCACTACCTCTCCCTTTAATTTTCTTTATTTTTTTCCGTGTGTGAGTAGCTCTGAAATTTATATTGCTTTCACCCTGATCGTGAAGATTGCAGGCTAGGGTAAGAGACTATATGGGTTTTCTAGGGCTGCTGTACCAAATTAGCACAAATCGGGTTGTTTAACACAACAGAAATCTATTGTCTCACAATTCTAGAGGCTAGAAGTCCTAAATTAAGGTGTCAGCAGTGCTTGCTCTCTCCAAAGGCTCCAGGGGAGAATGTGTTCCAGGCTTGTCTCCTAGCTTCTGATGGTTGCTGGCAATCCTTGGCACTCCTTGTCTTGTAAATGCATTACTCCAATCTCTGCCTCTGCCTTTGCATGACCTTCTCCTAGGTGTGTTCCCTGTTTTCTCTTTTTATTAAGATTAGTGTCCACCTTACTCTGGTATGACCTTATCTTGACTTGATTACATATGCAAAGACCCTATTTCCAAATAAAGTCAGGTTCACAGGTTCTGTGGTAAGGATTTCAACATTTCTTTTGGGGGGAACACAATACAACCCATAATAGTAACGATGAATTGGAGGACTTCACCAATGGAGTAAATCACCTCCATTACAATTTGAAATTGCTATACTGTCTTGTTCTTTAGAACAAGTTTTGTCACACCTTTAATTTTTTGTAGACATGTAGGGAATGTGGTATTCTCATTAATGAAATGCTCTCAATATGTAGAATTTTAAAATATACAAAATATACCTAGAATAGATAAAATAAACTTTATACCTGTCACAGTTTCTAACTTGTAATAAGAGTTCACTAAATGTTATTGAATGAATTAATTAATCAATCTGTGTTAATATTAAACTATGATGAGCTTGATTTAATCCCCCTTTGATTCAAAACAGTTCCTTCAGGTGAAAGATAGAAATGTATAAGTTTAGAGATCTCCACTTGTTCGAATGCTCAATGACTGACTCCATTCCACATTTTTGTGTCCATTTGGAAACTCACTAGTTAAAGCTTGTTTTATGTCTTGTATTACAATGTCGCCAGCCCACATTTCTGTTGTACTAACCCCTTTGGGTTACTACATATTATTTTCCATAGCTTAATTAAATTACTTTTGTTGATCAATTAACACTGAAGTGTTTTGATTTGGTTCTTCTACATATAAAATTACCTACTTTATCAAATACCAGGATTGTCTGTCCTTCAATCTATTTTTCTCTGTCCAGACATTCAATAAATGTGTTTTGATTATGGTGATATTATTTGAATTATGTCTCCTTACAGAGGGTTCCTTCCATTTTCCTTTTAATTCAATACAGAGAGAAGTAACCACCAAAAATACAAAACAAATTACAATATCTCTTATAAATGAAAGCTATTTCCCCAATCTTAAAACTATGTATTCTTTCTGTAGTATGTACACTTAAAAAAAAAAAAAAAAGGTTTCATCAGGAAAAGAAATTCTAAGGCAAAAACAGAAACAATGCCAAAATTTAAATTGAAAAAGTTTCTAGCTACTACTTATCAAGCTGCTAATGTTTTCCATTTTACAGCTTTTTTCTTGACAAATATTCAAGTATTTGCTAATCAAACCTACCATTAATGCCAAAGTCTCTCCTAAAAACATGATTGGGAAATCAAAATATGTAAACTAACTAAATGATTTTATTTTTCTTTAAAAAGAGAAAAATGAAAGCTATCACCCATGGAAGAAAGTTTTCATCTATTAATAACATTTTTACCCCTCATTTTCTCTGTAAAAGATTTCCAGTTGTGTTTTTCAATCATCAGAAGCCTACATTTGTAGAAAATCAGCAGGTATACCCAGTTGTTAGAGTCAACTGGGGAGAGTAATGACACAAAGCCAGGGTTTGAAACCAGTTTCCTGAACACATTGAGAAGTACCATTGTAGTCAGTTACCTGAGACTGCTCAAGTTTAATTATACAGGGCACTTGACATTATAAAATGCTCTTTTCTTTCAAATATAACCCTCTATCATCATTAGTAAATGTCAAATATAATGAAGTGTTTTTCTTTTTTTCTTTTTTTTTTGCTGATACAATGCAAAAAGATGTTAATGAATTTGTAATACTGAAATTATTTTCAAATCCAAGACAGAGTCAACTTGGTGTCTGTTTATTAGCTTGGGTTTTATTTCTTATATTTTCTTTGCATTAGGAGAAGAAATTTACTCTGTATTTCTCACTACACTTCCCCTACTTGGTACAATTTCTTATTCTCCTTGAGAGCTTTTAGGTGATAAATTATCTCCAATTAAAATGTGTTTCTGAATTCAAATCAGAATGATATTGAAGATCCTGCCCCTTGCTGTTACTTAAGCACTATCTGAAACTTCTATTTTTTTTTCTTGAAAGCTGGTCCCCACACCAGACCAGCTCTATTTTTGATTTCGATACATAATGACTAGACAACCCTGTGGTTTCTAGCAGTTTCCTGTAACATTTCAATCATAATATAATGGGGCTTTTATTTCTGCTCTCTCAAAGATTAAATACACCCACAATATGAAATTGATGCATTTCAGAACACTAGAACTAGTTTCTTTACTGTCAAAATAAAATTAACATCTTATGAAAAGACAGTGCCAGCACTGGAAGAGGTCAAGAAGAAAGAGATTAAAGTCACAGGTTTCCAACACAACATTATTCAGCATCTGGGTTGAAAACATACTTGACAGAAAAGGTCTGGATCACCTTTTAGCAATGTCTGGGTATATCGGCTGTTTTCCTCTACTGAGAGATTTGGGGAAAGCTGTCTATTGCAGGACAGAGACAGCAGTTATGGGGTCCTCAGCCTATAAGAATGCTTCTCAATCAATGCCAGAAAGATATTTTACCAAGAGAAAAAGAAAGCTTTTTAAAGTTGCTTCACAATAGACCAAAAAAAAAAAAAAAGATACATTTATAGATAAGATGTTCTGGAAAAATGAGCCTAAGCCAAATGTGGGAAAATTTTAAAATATACTGACTAGTTTTAAGGGATTCTTTCAAAGAGCTAAAACATTATAAAGTCCTGATTATGCCTTGCATTTTAAACACAGTCTTTAGGAGTTTGGTTCTGGCATTTATCCATGTTCTCTAACTTTCGTCTTTGTTTTGCAGTTGGATATACTATTAGCTGAATTAAATCCAATGAATATTTAAGAATATCAGATAAGCTCAAGATTGGCTTCTTTCTTCCTAATTAATTTGTATAGTTCCAATGATATGTAGTTTATGATATCTATGTTTATCTCTACCATCTATACTTTGCTTACTATTTTATTCATATTAAGAATAAAAGTATAATATATTTAAACACCAGGAAATTTCTACTATATAGTCGTGCAACTATGCAGCATTGCATTGCCATTATTATTACTGGGATTCAACTCTTTTTAAAAATTAACTAGCCATTTGTGTGCATATTTGTAAATAATTTTTACAATTAGAATACACAACATTTTGCCTAACAATTTATAATACCACTTTATGTATTAAAGATGTTAACCTTTGGTCTCTCTGGTACAATGCAAATATATTTTCTTGTTTATTTGATTTTCTACCATTTCAATTTTTTTAATATTCAAGAAATTGTCAAATTTTCATATGGCAAAATATATACTTTTTTTGTTTTCTGCCATTGGTAGTATATTCTGAAAGATCTTACCCGCTAGTTTTCCTTTATTTTTGCTCTTTTTGGTACTATAATCTGTTTTCATTCTGTTTTTGAAAATTTATTTTCCCTAATAATACCTAATAAACTTCTAATTAGGCCAGCCTTATCCTTGCTCCAAGAGTAAAATATAATTGTTGCCTTCATGAAAAGTCACACCCTTAACTAATTTGCTGTTCCATTTTATACCCCACATTCTCCTGGAATCATTCACTGATCCCCAACTTTCTTTGCTCCCGTTCTCTACACTTACAGAAGCCAAATAGAATATGCCACATGAATTAGGGGAGAGTTGAAGCAATCTCGAGTTTCTCACTGTTGTCTATGGTAAGGCATAAGCATCCACGCAGGAGTTCACCTATGGGTGAAGAACAGCATATTCAACATGAGCCTGACTCAACAGTGACCCCAGAAGATGTTAATTTCATTTTGATGGTAAAGGGAGCTATTCTGATGTCATGCAACACATTAGCTTTCCATCCAAGGCCTCTTAAGTCTTAGGAGGAATTGGGATGCACTCTGCATTCAAAGGAGGCATCTCTGGGATAAGGGTAGACAGAAGTTTCAAACTGAGATCAGAAAAGTAACATTTCTGTCCAAAATGCTAAGTGCCTGAAGATTATTAGGAAAGAGAAGTCAGACTGCAGTCTCCAGGGAAACTGGCAGAGATAGAAAATGAAGAGCAATTGGATTATAAAAGTGATACCCCATATCCTGAGGAAGGGGTGAGAATTGGTTGAATTGAGGAACAACTTCTTCAGCTATGGTTGTGGTATATGTGATATATGCAGGGCAATTTTGGTGATGTGTCTGCCTCTGACTCCCAGAATTAAGTTATATGCCATCCCTTTTGCAGGCTTTGAACCCCTGTATTTGTAAACTACTATTTCCATCTCATGTTAGCCTCGCCTCCCCACATTTCAGAAATAACAGCAAGTACTTGCCATTTATTGACCACTTTTTGTGTTCTGCTCTTTGTGGGAAGCACTTTGCATGAGTAATTCATGTAACTCTAACATGCTAAACTTTAGAGATATTTAGTTTACAGAGGTTCAGTAAACTAGTCCATGTTATCCAGTTGTCTAACAAGTAAACAGGGCTTCAAATCCAGGTCTGTCTGACTAAACATTCACACAAAGCAGATGTCATTTTTTTTTATTTTTTCCCATTTTATAGTTTAATAGACTGAGAATAAACTGCAACCTCCTTAAAAACAGGAATCTTTTTATAAACTTTTCCCCACCCCCACAGTGGCTTATACTTACTAGATGAACAAAAAATGCATACTGATGGAGCTAATATACTTCTCTGGTTTTAGACTATGCAAAAAAATCATATTTTAAATATGTATAATATTTTTCATTTCATTTTCTACAGTTAGTTGCTGCTTAATGGAAGTTCACATTTGTAAAGGATATTTTGAGCTAGGTCTTTACCAAAAAAAAAACCAATTTCACCAGAATAAAAAAAACTTTTTGCAGAGCCACCATATAAAACTCATTAGGATATAGCAAGTTATTTTAACGAGATGGAACCTTATCTTAGATCACAAAGAAAATAGAAACAAAGGAGAAATTTAAAGAAGAACTCTATACTTGAATGCCATACCCCCCATATTTTAGCTTTATGTTGTCTCAATTTATATGTTTATGTTGCCTGTCTCTTAACAGGTTCCTGTAACTATTGTTGTTTTTGATAGGTTTGCATTTGAGTTTCATACTAAAGTTATGAGTGGATTGTCACCACAATTACAGTATTAGAGTATTCTCAATTTGTTATGCACTTAATTTTACCAATGGGTTTTATATACTCAAATGTTTTCTTTCAGCACATTAGTGTTTTTTTGTTTGTTTGTTTGTTTTTTTCTTTCGGGTTGAAGAACTTTCTCATTTCTAATAGGAAGGGTCTGGTGATGGCAAATTCTCTCAGCTTTTCTTTGTATGGGAAAAACTATCCCTCCTTCATATTTAAAAAACTTTGCTGGATGTGGTACTCTTAGATGGCAGTTTTTTCTTTCAACATTAAAAATGTTGTCCCACTCCATCCTGGCCTATATGGTTTCCATTGAGAAGTCTGTTGCCAGATGAATTGGAGCCCTTCTATATACTATTTGTATCTTTTCTCTTGCTATCTTTAGGATCCTCTCTTTATCCTTGACCTTTGACAATTTGATTATCATATGTCTTGGGATAGTCTTTTTTGGGTGAATCTGTTTGGTGTGCTCTGAACTTCTTGTGCTTGGATATTTATCTTTTTCTCAAGTTTTGGAAAGTTTTGTGTTATGTATTTTTTTTTTTAGTAAGTTTTTAACCACTTGCGCTTGCTCAATTCCCTCTCGAACACCAGCAATCTTTATATTTGCTCTTTTGATGTACAAATATACAGTTTCATAGAAAAAATAAAACCTAGTGCTTGATAGATTAGTAGGTGACTATAGTTTACAATAATTTATGGTATATTTCAAAATAGCTAGAAAAGAATAATTCAAATATTTCTAGCATAAAGAAAAAACAAATATTTAAGGTGATGGATATCCTAATTGCACTGATTTGATCTTTGCAAATTCTATGAATGTATTCAATTATCATATGTATGCTGAAAATATGTACATTATGCATCAATAAAAATAAAATTATAAAAAATTAACAGAAATAAAACTGAAGAGATAGATAAATTATTTTTAAAAGAAGATAGCTGTTCCTTGCAAATACAGTTTAGATTCTATTGTGACTGTTTTTAGAATTATTAATCACTTCCAAAAAATGTATTGCCTTATATCTGACCGATTATCATTTTTATTTTTTAGGACACAGCAGGCCAGGAAAGATACAGGACTATCACCACAGCTTATTATCGTGGGGCCATGGGCTTTATTTTAATGTATGACATTACAAATGAAGAGTCCTTCAATGCAGTACAAGATTGGTAAGTTAGAACAAATACTCCCATTATTAATAAGATGGTTCTCCCTTCAACTCTCTCTTCCTCTGCAAAGCAATGACCATAGCATAATGTAATTTGTGTGTTTCTCATATAATACAATTCTACTTGTGCTTCATAAATCAAAAAAAAATATGATGTTTGTGTTCAGAAAGATTATTTAGGGATTGATGAGAAATCATTTTGGTGATTTTTCTTCAGTTTGTTCATCCCAGTGCTTTGTATCCTGTCATCCTTACATCTGTGGAGACTTGTGCATTGCTTTTGATTTTTTTACCTATAAATAATGTATGGCTTGGAAGTTCGGCCTAAAATAGGGATCTAGAAATCATGGCCCATGGGCCAAATCTGGCCCACCACTTGTTTAGTAAATAAACTTTTATTGGAACCCAGCTAGGCTCACTGTTTATTGTCTGTGACTGCTTTTACACTGCACTAGCAGAGTGAAGTAGTCGCAACAAAAACTATATGGCCTGTAAAGCCCAAAACATATTTTCTATGTGGCTATTTACAGAAAAAATGTGCAGACCTCTTGTCTAGAAGAGTTGTTAGATTGGTTATTCAAACTGAAAAGTGTCAAAGAACTCAGATGAGGGGAAAAAATAAAACCAAAACCCTTTCTGACTCAAGAGCTACATCAAGCCACCTCCAAATGCCTCTGTCCCTGGCGAGTGTGATTTGCAGTAGCAGACCTGACTGAACAGACACCACATTTTAACTCTAAATAGTCAGTTTATCTTATGTAAGGAAATTTTGGCAATATACCGGAAAAACAAAAAGCATTTAGAGTGTTTGTTTTCTATCATATTATCCAAAATGACTTTTTTTACATGTATATCAGCTCACTGAAGGTCATATGCTATTAAAAATTTCAATTTGCTTTAGTTTGTTTCTTTTAAATTTTACTTGTTCATCTGATTTCTTATTTACACACACACAGACACACACACACACACACTCACCCAATGAATGAAATAATACCATTGACGATAATAGCTCAAAAGAGAAATGCGGAGTTATAAACAGAAAAGAGCAAGTTTAGGATGTATATTAAAAAAATAACTTGAGGAATATAGAAGAAGTCTTAAGTAAACTTCTTTTCAGTAAACTGAATATTGTAAAAAAATGTCAGTTCATCTCAAATTAATTCATAAATGCAAGGCAATCACAATTAAATACCAGCAAATTTGATACGAAAGGAAATAAAAGAGAGAGTCCAAAGATAGACACAAATCTATATGAGGATTTAGTCATGACAAAAGTAGTTTTCAAATTAGTGACAAAAAGTCCTGTTCAATTAATATTGTTGTGCCATCTAGTTAATTGCCACACATGGCTCTGGCACACATACTGCCATGCGATATGGTTATGTTAACCTTGGCGATTTCCTCTCTGGAAATGTGGAGAACCCAACACTTCCAGGCTAGAAGAGTTCCTGAATGAGGTTTCAGACTTCAGGTTCTTACCCATAGTTTTTCTTGCCCTGTTGTTTCAGTGACAATTATTTGACTACTGAGAATACATGGAAGCTTACAGCTAGCTCATTGTACCTTGGTGGTGACACCAGCAGCCATGCTACAGCCACCCCCAACTCTAGCGTCAAAAATGATGTGGAAACCTTCCTCTTCTTCATGCTCTCCTCACACTATCACTCTGCAGCCCCAGTCAATCCGGGCTCAACCCCACTGACGCTTCCTCCCATGTCCACAGAACCATCTGCCTTATCTCGGTCTTCCTCCTCCTCAAATCCCCTATTTGACTCGATTTACCCACTCTGTCCTTTTGAGGCTCTGCGCCCTGTCTTCTGAGGGCACATTTATCCAGATTATTCTTACCTCTCTCTGCCACTCGTCTTTCTCCCCCCAGCCGAGGGTAGGTGTGCCCCCATGACACTGACCTTCGAGCTTGTTCTCTGTTTCTTTGGCCATCTTATCCACTCACACAACTTCATCTGTCACCTATACCAGATGGCTCCCAAATTTAGATTTCTGGCCCCAGTCTCTAAACTGCAAGTGTTGCGTTTCCAGGTGCCCAAAATATTTCTTCACCTGGACACCCTGCTGGTGCCTCAGAATCACCTGAAACTGCTCACCTTTCTCACATTATTATTTTCTCCTTTTGAAGTGTTTCTCAAATGAGTTGTGACCAGAAAGTTTACTGCTTCTCAGTTGGAATGTGACCTTAAGTACATGGCCAGGCTCTTTCTGGTGCTGTGACTCCAAGTGTCTACACATATTGCAGGACATCTTAACTTTTTTTCCCAGCATATTTTGGGTGTACAAATGTTAAGGTTACGTATATTGCTCTTGCCCCACCTCCCCCCTCGAGTCAGAGCTTCAACTGCAGTTGGTGCCCGTCGCATTCATTATGTATGTATACTCATCCCCTCCCCACAACCTGCCTGACACCCGATAAATGTTATTCCTATGTGTCCACTTAGGTGTTGGTCAGTTAATACCAATTTGCTGGTGAGTACATGTGCTTATTTTTCCATTCTTGGGATACTTAATAGAATGGGTTCCAGCTCTAGGCAGGAAAATACAAGAGGTGCTATATCACCATTGTTTCTTAAAGCTGAATAGTACTCCATGGTATACATATACCACATTTTATTAATCCACTCATGTATTGATGGGCACTTCAGTTGTTTCCACCATCTTTGCAATTGTGAATTATGCTGCTATAAACATTTGAGTGAAGGTGTCTTTTTCATAGAGTGACTTTTGTTCTTTGGGGTAGATGCCCAGTAATGGGATTGCTGGATCAAATGGTAGATCTACTTGTATTGCTTTGAGGTATCTCCATATTGCTTTCCAGAGAGGCTGAACTAGTTTGCAGTCCCACCAGCAATGTAGGAGTGTTCCTATCTCTCCACATCCACACCAACATTTATTGTTTTGGGACTTGTTAATAAGGACCATTCTCACTGGAGATAAGTGATATCTCATTGTGGTTTTGATTTGCATTTCCCTGATGATTAGAGATGTTGAGTATTTTTTCATATGTTTTTTGGCCATTACTCTGTTTTCTTTTGAAAAGTTTCTGTTCATGTCCTTTGCCCACTTTTTGATAGGGTTGTTTGATTTTTTCCTTGCCGATTTTCAGGGCAGCTTAACTTGATTTAAGATCTTGCCCATCTCGGACTTCAGCATCTTGCTGTTCTATGTGTGGCTTGGCTACAGGCTGCTGCATTTCCTGTAGAAGACTGTCATCAGCTCATCTCCCCCATCTTATTTATTTACATTCTACTTTTGATGACACAATGAAGAACTATAAATATAATGTTCTTTTTTAAAGCAGGAAATCTGGTGAGCAGATTGATATTTAAGAAAAAAACCAAACCACTAGACTGAGGATAAAAGTCTAACAGCATCTTCCCACCAGTTTTAAATAATTCATTTCTGTGACGTCCAGGCTACCATTGCAGATGTGCCAGAACTGTAATGAAATTTCACCTTCAAATGTTCTCTTCCTCTGCAATTTTCTCTTTTTCTTTCTCCTCCGAAAATAAATTAAGGTGACCTTGTGTTAACCATGAAAGAATTTCAGCCTGCTAAATACTAAGATAGGATGAGCAATTGCGACGCCTTTGTTCAGAGCTTTCTAATCTGGTTCAAGGCTCCTGTCAACTATAAAGCTGGTTCTGTCACAGTTCAGAGAGGGCAGTGGTGGGATGAGAGCACAGAAGTCTGCCCCCAGACATTCGCCACCACCCTACACTGGACCCCATGGAGTCTTTTCTCTCTCCCTGCATGTTAATGGGTACATTTCTTTTTCTTTCTTTTTTTTTTTTTTTGAGACAGAGTTTCACTTTATTGCCCAGGCTAGAGTGAGTGCCGTGGCATCAGCTTAGCTCACAGCAACCTCAAACTCCTGGGCTCAAGCAATCCTGCTGCCTCAGCCTCCCAAGTAGCTGGGACTACAGGCATGTGCCACCATGCCCGGCTAATATTTTTCTATATATATTTTAGTTGGCCAATTAATTTCTTTCTATTTATAGTAGAGATGGGGTCTCGCTCTTGCTCAGGCTGGTCTCGAACTCCTGACCTTGAGCAATCTGCCCGCCTCGGCCTCCCAGAGAGCTAGGATTACAGGCTTGAGCCACCGCACCCGGCCTGGGTACATTTCTTATTGCTGGTCTGACCCAACCATAAAACCTGTTTTCTGTGCAGATAACCACTTTAAACTCAAGTTTATAAAAATAGAAAGCTCTTAATCCTCCACCCCTTCACAAACTAAAACAAAAAACACCCCGTTTCCTCCACTGTCATTTGCATCTCAATTAATGACACCTTCATCTTTCTAATTTATCAGGCCAAAAACTTTGGAGTTACCCTTAATTCCTCCTTTTCTCAGACCCCCATCCAGTCCTTCAAAAAATACTTTTATATCTTGGATCTAATTTCATATCCACAGCAGTTATGCCTGGATAACCTTGCCACAAATACTGAATTAGCAAATACTGAATCCTTGCCCCATAAGAGACATTCAGGGTTGGGTTCCTGCAAACCTCTGGACGTATTTCACCAACTGATTAACAAATAACCATATTTTATTTATGCTCTGCCGAAAGACACCTTCTTTAATATATACCTTTGATTCATTATCTTCATTATCTTTGAACTCAGGGCCAACAGTGCCATGACTAATGCCTGGAAAAGGCTCACCTAACAGTTGTATTTTCTTGGTGGGGCACATCACAGCCGCCTTCTGCTCAGGAACATTAAACAGCATTTCAGTACTATTTTAAACAGCAAGATTACCAACGAAGAGTACAAACATGTGGAAAGTATGGCACTAAATATACTGTGAAAAGGGTGCTTGTTTGTAGTATGACAGCTGAAACAAGCATGGCAGTGCATGGCCTTGTTCAACCTCAGATGGGAACAGGTGTGTCAGGAGTCTCAGATTTTCCACTGCTCTGAGCATGTCTGCCACTATCTGTGAAAACACCATGAGTATTGACTTTGACATTACAAATTCATTTTAGCAACCAGGCGAATTCAAAAATATGAAATCCATGAGTAATGAAGACCAACTGTACATTCATAATCCCACCACTTTCCACCATTTCTACTGTGTATAAGTTTGCCAGGGCTGCTGTAAGGAAGTGCCACAAACTGTGTGGCTTAAACAACAGAAATGTTTTATGTCACAGTTCTGAAGGCTAGAAGTCCCAGATCAAAGTGTCCACAGGGTTTATTATTTCTGAGGGCTGAGAGAGAATCCGGGCCCCTCTCCTCGCTTCTGGTAGCTTCAGGGTTTGTTGACCATTAGAGTGGACTTGGTCATTTATCTTTGTAGTTCAGTTAATTAAAATAACTATCCTAATTATAAGTTTTAAACCAACTCCCCTACATACCCACTTCTTAAGAACAAAAAATAAAGAGACATTAAAGGAATCTATTCAAAAGAGAAAATTAGAAAAATAGAACAACATTAGTGATGGGAGGATTATATTTGGTCACCAGAGAAGATAGGTCGTGGCATATGATATCTGGTTCCATTAATATTAACAGAACCCATATTAAATATTCTTGAATACTTTTCCCTTTCTGGACCACCAATTTCCAAAGCAAGAGTAAGAATTATAGTGTAAGTAAGAGTTTATAAGCTGCCCGACCATATGTCACAGTTTTATGACCTCAATTTCATGTTCTCTACTCTCAGAATAACACTTAGTTCTCATTTAAAGTCCATTGTATCCTATAGCCTAATTTTCATACATAAATATAAAACAAAATTTTAAATAGTTTTTCCTGGCCGGGCACAGTGGCTCACGCCTGTAATCCTAGCACTTTGAGAGGCTGAAGTGGGAGGATTGCTTGAGTTTGAGTTGAAGACCAGCCTGAGCAAGAGTGAGACCTGTCTCCACTAAAAAATAGATTCAAAAAAAAGTTTGCCAGGCAACTCAAAATAGAAAACATTAGCTGGGCATGGCGGCATGTGCCTTTAGTCCCAGCTACTTGGGAAGCTGAGGCAAGAGGATCACTTGAGCCCAGGAATTTGAGGTTGCTATGAGGTAGACTGACACCATAGCACTCTAGCCTGGGCAACAGGGTGAGACTCTGTCTCAAAAAAAAAAAAAAGTTTTTCCTCCCATAGCATAGTGAATGCAATAACTATTGGAAGGCAGGAGAGGGAATAAATATCAAAAGGCCTGAATAGTTTCTTAGGCAGTTTCCAAACTTTTTTTATCTATAGCAATTAAAACTTTCTGAGTAGTTATCCCAATATGTCTACTTAGAGTTGACCAAATTCAAGGTTAAAGGCACAGTTCTCTACAAGATAGGCCTCACTTTAGACACCAGCTGCAAGTTTGGGAGTCCCCAAGGCCACCTTCACTTCTGACCAGCTGGCTACAAATTTAGGGTTTTCCATGACCACCCTTGGGTTTGGTAACTCACTAGAATGACTCAACTCAGGAAAGCACTATGGTTTTGATTACAATTTTATTATAACAAATAGATATATATCAGAACCAGCCCCAAACAGGGATACATAGGATGAGATCTGGGAACATTCCAAATGCAAAGCTTCTGACATCCTCACGGGCATGTCACCCTCCTGGCCCATTGATGTGTGACAATATGCATAGTATTGACAACCAGGGAAGTTCACCTAAGCTATGGTGAACTTAGCTTAGGTGAACTGGCCCATTGATGTGTGACAATATGCATAGTATTGACAACCAGGGATGTGTGACAATATGCATAGTATTGACAAGCAGGGAAGTTCACCTAAGCTATGGTATCCAGAGGTTTTATTGGGGTCTCATTACATAGACATGATTGGTTGAATCATTGCCCAAATGCTTGAACTCAGTTTTCAACCCACCTTCCCTCTTTATAAGGATTGAGTGTCATGTGACTCAAAGTTCCAACCATCTAAGCACATAGTTGGTCTCTCTGGCATGGCCAGCCCCCATCCTGAGCCATCTCACTTGCATAAACTATCAGATATGATCTAAGGGACCATGAAAAACACAGACACTCCAATCACTTGAGAAATTCCAAGGTTTTGAGAGGCTACCTCCCAGGAACTAGAAACAAAGGCCAGCCAAAGTCTTTATTATACAATAATAAATAATTATTTATTTATGAATAATCACATACCACTATGTCACTCTACAGTGCACATTATAAAACACAGAAAACTAGATGTTTAAAAAGAACAAGTTAAATATAGAGTTTCTAATGTTGTTTTCCAGCATCGTTGTGTAAAACCAGTAGAAAACTGCCCCAAATAACCCCCTTAAAGGAGCTCTGTAAGGCTGACAAAACCCGGTGCCCGCCAGCTGCAGCAGTGACAGCTGTTCTCCCCTGGCTCTTTCAATGCTCTTATTTGCATCTCACTTTCCCCTTGACGTTCCTTCCCATTCTTGCCCTTGTTGGCTCCTCAAACTTTGCTATTCAGATCAGTGGCTTCATTGCCAGTGAAGCAAAACACAGTGCTACAGCCAATATGACAGGGTCATTTTGATACAGCCCGCATCAAAATGCCCATGTCAAAATGTCAGAATGTTCATTTTTATTAGCAAATAGTAAAACAACAAATATTTTGACCTCCTATTCTATCCATAACCCCATCTCTGATCAAACACTTTCCCTCAATTTCACACCCTCTCTGAATTTCACGGTGCTTGATCCTAATCGTGACTTTTTGATAGATTTGCTACCTGGCGTTCAAGGAGTTAACGATAAGAACTAGCTGGGACCCCACCCCCATCCCAAACTCAACACTTTCTAATTGCATATCAAATATTTCAGCAACTCAAAAACATAAATGCTTTGTTACGATTTAAATTATTTCCTTATTCCATTTTTGATAAACTGTGAATTTTAAATATGTATATTAATATGGTAATTTATGTAAATCTTTGCCTTCATATTTTATATGCTGGAGATGAGTCCTTCCTGAATTGATAGAGCACAGAGCTTTATATCCTATGACCTTATAACATGCATTGTGAAGTACCAAATACGACTGCATTTATATAGCTGATAGGACAGGTTACTGGAGAAAAAACTCCCTTAAACTGGGAAGAAAACTTCCTATTTTTAAATTTTAAGTTCCCTCAATTTTAAAACCAACAGAGATAGGAATCTGGGGAGGGAATGAGAAAGGCAGAAAGGAGTCCATGTGAGAGCAAGGTTATTAATTAAAGCTCCATGTTGAGAAGGAAAGAGGCACCAGGCTGGGAATCGCGAATGGAAGGAGAGCTGTGAAGCTTTTGCAAACCTGTCACTGAAGTCCCTTGTCTCAAAGTCAGGGAGAGAAATCTAACAGACCCAAATACTGTGTGACCTTGGAAAGGTACCTCACTTTTCTCAGCCTTATTTGACTATTTTATTTTATTAATTAATTAATTTATTTTGAGACAGAGTCTCACTCTGTTGCCCAGGCTAGAGTGCCATGGCATCAGCCTAGCTCACAGCAACCTCAAACTCCTGGGCTCAAGTGATCCTCCTGCCTCAGCCTCCCGAGTAACTGAGCCTACAGGAATGCGCCACTATGCTCGGCTAATTTCTTCTATTTTTAGTAGAGACGAGGGTCTCACTCTTGCTCAGGCTGGTCTCGAACTCCTGAGCTCAAGCAATCCTCCCACCTTGGTCTCCCAGAGTGCTAGGATTACAGGCGTGAGCCACCATGCTAGGCCTATTTGACTATTTTAAAAATGAGGAAAGAATCCCTAATAAGATGGCCATGAGGAATAGGGGAGAAAAATCTAATGTAACTAGGATAGTATGGACACTAATGGGCTTGTGTGTGTGTGTGTGTATTTCAGATAGTAGTTCTCAGTCCAGACTGCACATTAGAATGCAAATTTATCCTCTGTACCAATTCAAGCACAATCTCTGCTATTGTAATCCCAGCATCAGGATTTTTTTAAAAAATTCTCTCCAAGTGATTGTACTATGAGGTCACATTGAAAAATAAGAGCTTTACCCAAGGCAATTTTTTGGTCACATATTATTGGAATTGAACCTTCATGTACAATATTAATAACATTCTAGGGAAATACACAACTATATATATTATAGATTCTTAACCTTTCATATAGCTAGATTTTGCAGAATGAGTTTTATACCCCTACCTCTACAGCCAATGCATCAACACTGGCATTGGATCTTTGTGCTAATTGTTTGCCAGTGTTTTTCCAGATATTCTATGATTCAGACACACACATGACGTAGAGTCTGGGAATGGACCAGGAATTCAAACCAGAGTGTTTGGCCTGGCAGGATCCAGATAACAATCCTGGTCATCGTCAGCAAAGACAGGACCTGCCATGGAGCCACCTGCTTTCTGAGGCAGGGGCTTGCTCTAGACTTTCTCTCAACAGGAGAAACATACACTTGAACTCATGGGTTGAATCACATAGTTTCCCCTGGAAGGGGTAACAGATGCCATGATGAGATGTAAGTTGTTTATATCAAAGATTTATCATCCGTGCTGCCTCTGCAAATGTTCCCAGGACTCGTTGACTCTCTTATTAATGGAAATGGGCAGAGGAGGACTGATCTGGACAAGGCTCCTGCAGGCATGAGGTGAATATATCCGTAAACCTGCAGTGGCCCCTTTGTGTACCAGCAGTGCATGGCATCTCCAGCTAATTCTGTCTACAGTAGGATCCTTATCAGAGCCAGCAGCACCTGGGGAGCTCGTTTGAAATGAGATGACAGCACGGATTGGGCCTCCTGCATGGTTTTGTCTTTCTCTTTGATTAGATGACTATGTTGAAAAGAGACAAGGCCAGAATTTGTGAACCTTGGAGGCTTCTGAATTGACAGGATCGGAAAATCATCATGTATGTGGCTTTTCAAATATAATTTTTTTTGAAACATGGATATGAAGTCTACAGTATGCTGAAGATAGCATACAAGATTCTATTCAACCAAGAAGTATTTTTTCCCCTCGTTTTGCAATTAAGGGAGTTTTGCATGACAATTGCTGAAAAGGTAACAAAATGAATTGCATCCTATTCTCTCCAATATTGGTCTTTCAGGGAAAATAAGACATGTAGTACCCTGGGCACCAGGCCAGTATTGCAGAATCAATCTTAGTCCCCAGGATTGCCTTTTTGTCCCCTCCCTCAGCCCTTGCCTTCCCTCTCTCCCTTTACGTTGCCAGGGTTCTCATGCCACTCTGATTTTTAAATGTCCCATTCTCCAGGCCAACAGTTTGGAAAGTAGGTGGATGTAAATAACTCCAGTACCTTTCTTCACTCCATCTACGAGCTGTCATTCAAATGTGCGAGGCTCCTTCCTACTTCTATTCTTCTGTCAGAACATGGGGCTCCTCTCCCTATTCTGACCTCTGTAGTCCTCCTCCTCCCCTAAAGTGAACTTCAAATATGTCCCTCTCCTCGATAACGGGATAAAGTCCTGGCTGAGGCCAGCCATGAGGCAGGTATTCAGTAAATGTCCGTTATCTTTCCTTCCTCTCAGTAGTGTCCCTTACATATTTTGCAAGCACTTACTTCATTCTACCTCATTATCAATGTTTACTTGTCCATTTCTTCTACTTTGCTATAAAGTTTTTAACAGTTGAATATGAATCAGACTTACCCTATATTTCACAAGGATCTCTCAAAGAACCTTATACTTAGTGGGCTCAATATTCAGTTGATGAATGAATGAATGAATGAGGAAAGTGCCCGCGCCCAAACTTACCCTACGTAGTAGCCTCCCTATCTATAGGGTTTCTCCCTATTTAAACACCTCCTTTTCTCATCACTTTGGTACTTTCTAGAGACTAATCAGATTAAAATAGTTCACAGAATGTGTATATTGATTGTACTGATTTGATAAGGTAGAGGGGAACACTTGCACTTTAAAATGAGTCTTATATCCTCAAATCCTTCGATTTCTGAAGCATTTATGATGAATGTAAACAGAAGAGGCTTTTTGGTCTTTGCTAAGAGGGTAAAAAAGAAAACAAAACAAAAAATAAAAACAACCTCCCATTCTAGGCAAGTCAGGGACCTCCCTGTGACTAGTCTGTCAGTGAGCAAACCCTGAGAGCCAGAGTATTTTGTGCATTCTCAGACCACCCTTTTCATCACCTTTCCAAAGAGCTTAGCCGCACGTGGGACTTAAGGAAAACAAAGACGTCACTCAAGGGAGAGAGGTGGGTTGTATGCCACATATTTTAACTGGGAATCAGGAAGCAGCTAACGGAGAGGGCCCTGCACATATATGCACACACACGTAGCCAGCCTTGTGATATTTCAAGAGAACTACATGTGGTAGCTTGAGCTTAACATTCAGGACTTTGATTTATGACTTCTCATTAGCAGCCACTACACATCGATGTGATTCAGTTCCATCTTGCATAATAATTAACCCATCCATAAAGTGCATATTTGACAGCTAGGCTGGAGAGCAATATTTGTTTCATTCTACCTCTGCAGCTGCAGGGGGAATGCACATGATTTTTTCTGAAATCAAAAATCTCACATGTATCTTTCTGAAATAGGAGTTTCACAAAATTATTTTGCAAATCAAATATGCTAACAGGGTCTGAAAAATTTTAAAGCTACAACACTCTCAAAAGGTAAAGATTTTTATTATTTTAATAATTACTGTTGATATTTATTTCATCGATTTCTGTTCTTAGATCAGAAAACTGCTTGATTGGTTCCTCAATCTTGATAGCTAAGTTGTCCATCAAGAGACGTAAACCAAAGCTGAGTAGAAAGCAGTGCAAATGAGGACTGAAGCAGTAGACTTTTAATGTTTTTAATTATTCTGACAGAGATTTCAAGCCTTCCAATTCCTCTGAGGAATTGAAACATGCCCTGAGTAGAAACAGCCCTCATTGATTCAGTGCTGAAAACAAAACCTTCTATCTACATTTTCTTCCTAATGTTATTTCAGACCAAATCTGTTTTTAATGTGATTGTAAACATAGATAATGATATATTTGAAGGATCTTTAATAGAACTTTTAAGACGGTTGCTAGATGTAGCAAATAAAAATATAAACTGTCCTGTTAAATGTGAATTTCAGATAAATATTGAACCAATTTTTAGTGTAAGTATTCCCATGCTATATTTGGGACATACTAAAAATTATGCATCCTTCATCTGAAATTGAAATGTAACTGGGCATCCTACATTTGGTCTGGTTATCCTACCTTTTAGGGACCTATAGACAACCTGAGTATCTTAGAACATTTTTGAAAACATTCACATTCTAATATTCCTCTATTATACTTCCCTTTCACTTATTCCTGCCATCTGCCTCTTCCATTTTCTGGAGGTCACAGCTGGTAACCAAAAACATGCTATTATTTAGTCAAAATATTTATTATACTGTAAAAGCATGTGCGCTTCTAAAGGCTGTAGTGGGAAACTGCCACAAAGAAAGCAGAATAATGTGGGTTCATTAGTTTCCATACCAGAGCTCACAGACACCTACGTTATCATCCTCTCTGTGTCTGTCTCTGTCTCTTGTCTGTGTCTCTCTACAAGAGATATATGTGTACACATACATATATCATCAATAGAATCATAAAATTCTTTAGCTTGGGAAAACAAAGTGAAACTGTGCAAATCTTAACAATACTTAACACTAAGTCATTTATTTTGTAAATACTCAGGAAATATGTATTTTAGATGAAATAAGTATTACAATCAAGACCTTAAAAAAATGAGGAAAAACTTCTAGGGCATGAATGTCTCTAAATGAGATTTGATATTGCCTATGTCCGGCACCCCTCCTCATTAAATATAAATCCTGTAATTCTTTCAGGAATTTAAATAATACATTTAGAGACATCTTTGGGGAAAAACAAAAAAAGAGCCTATATTGTGACTGCAGGTGGCCACAGTTAGAACTGCCCTATGAATGACAGAGTGGAACAACAGTAACAAAACATGTGTCAGGGTAGTGGAGAACTTTTCTGATGTCTTTCCGACCCCTACCCTCATAGCTATTAATATAGTGGAGATGAGAGAATTCTTTAAAAGGCACATAGGCTATTCCACATTATCCAGAAAGAATTTCAAAGGGGAAATGATCTATCAATCCAGAAAGAATATGGGGGAAACACTAAGAACAAGAAAGATAATTAAGCTTAAAATCTGTGCATATATTCTCATTGTGTCTGTCCTTGATATTTTAATTACGTACCTGCTTTTGTGTCTTTCTCTCTACGAGGTTGAGAATTCCCATGAGATTAGAAGAACCCTGCCTCATTTTTGTCGGTTACTATGATCTAGCATAGTGTCTGATTCTTAGTGTTTGTAGTAATTATTTCGAAAAGTCTGAGAAGCATTGCTATAAAGTAGGATGTAATTGAGTTGGGAGAGAAGTGAGGCTACTCAACTCTAACCTGGGGTAGAACCCCTAATTTTGTTGGCTTGTTTATAGCCCCAACTTTATATTTCCTCAACAATTGATAAAGTATGTATATATGTGTGAGTGTATCTTTCAAAACTTAAATATATCCATATGAAATAATATATCTTAGTTATTAATTTAGAAAGAATTTAGAAGAAGGTATAGGAAATCGTGAGGTAGAGATGTCTAACTCTGCATCTAACCCCCCTCCATAATATAGTTACTGGGAAGTGGCTGTAGTTAGGGGCTATAATTCTCAGCTTCTCCCAAATCTAGGTGGGCCAAGAGATTAGTTCTCATGCAGAGAACCCAAGCCAAACTGAGTATGCCATTACTTCCAGGCCATGGTGGTTAAGAAGTGAATTTGTTTTCTCCATCCCTGTTTTCCTCTTTTAATGGGCTTGGTGCAGAATCTTTGAGACCAAATATTGAAGATGGCAGAGCCAGAGATGGATGGAGCCCAGGTTTCTATAATCACCCCTGAACAGACAGCCTCCCCTCACCCTATCAATCAGAAACATTCATTTTGGACATTATATGCACAGGAAGTAAACCTCTATCATGTTTGAGCCATAGGTTTGTTTGCTCCAGAAAATAGCCTCATTCCTAATATACTTTATAAGTAGAATTTTACCTTGCATCTATTTACTTTTTCTTCTATTATGTCATCTCTAGAAGCAGTAGTTCATACTATGCATTCTTACCGTCTACCCTTCCCCATCTTTCTTTCACCGTGTTTAGAAAAGTCCTCATATTCAGAAACCATGATTCTTAAAAAATTTCAAAGTGCTTTTTCTTTTAAATTTTCTTTTCACTTAACAAACACTTATCTAACACCCATTACGTGACATTCTGCTAGGGCTTGGGGATAAAAAGAAATGATTAGCTGATAAATTCAGAAAACAGACATATAAAAGATAAATTACAAGCTAATGCAATAAAAAATATTACCACAGTATGAATGAGTCTCTAGGAGCAAGTAAAGAATATTATTGTCTTTACTTGAAACAGAAGAAAAAGGCTTCACAGAGAAGGTGACATTGAGTTAGGTCTTACAGGATAAACGGGAGGTTTGTCAAAGGATATGAATCACTGTTTACAACTTTTAACCATTTATACAATAGAGATAGATTATTGCTTTTGATATAACTATGTAGGTTTGTCATATTGAATTTTATCATATTCATCAAGAATAACTTTCTATTGTTTTACTTTTAGCCTTTTGTTGAACAAAGTTTTCAGTTTACTAACTTTGTTATTAACCATTTATTCTTTTGCTTCAATACTTACGATCTGATTTACATTCTAATTTTTATTGTTCGAGAGTTTCTTAAAAAAAACAGCCAAGCACATTGGCTCATGCCTGTAATCTTAGCACTTTGGGAGGCTGAAGCAGGAGGATTGTTCAAGCCCAGAGGTTTGAGACCAGCCTGGGCAATATTGAGACCATGACTTCACAAAAAATAACAAAAATTAGCCAGGTGTCATGGTGCATGCCTATAGTCCCAGCTACTGAGGAGACTGAGGCAGGAGGATTGTTTGAGCCCAGGATTTTGAGGTTGCAGTGAGCTCTGATGACACCACTTCACTAGAGCCCAGGCTACAAAGAGAGACCCTGTCTCAAAAAATAAAAAATTATTCTTTAGTCCATCTGGATTGTATGGCTGTACATGATAACAAATTATTTCACTCGCTATTCATCTGTGTTTATTAGTCATTATTTATTTCTCCATTTTATTTCATACTGTATTATAACTTATTAAATTTATAGGCTTGATTACATTCCAAGGATCTCTATTCTGTTTCATCATTCTAGTCTTGTATTTTTACGTATATCACACACTTTTGACAACTAGTGCTTTACAATATATTTTTATATATGATAGGGCATGCTCCTCAATGTTAGTCCTCTCTCACTCTTCTAGACTTAATGCAGTGTTCACTCTGGCAAGGGACCAATTCGCAAAAGTCAGAAGTTTAGAAGCTGATAAAATGAACAAGCAGGAATTGAGAGGTTTTGAAAATAAGGATGTAGTATGATACATATTAAAATAGTTGCTACATCTTGTTATTGTGAGTGTTTCAAGGGCAGCAATCTCATTATTCTTTTTGACTCTCTATAAGACTTTGGAGAATAAATGCATTATGTATGTGTTAAATTGAATTGAATCATTGCTTGGTCTTGCCCCATTTCTTTGCATGCCACTCTATTTAAGAATCAGCTGGGGAAGAGTTGCATTCAGCAACGATTTATGATGGATATAGAAACTCTAAGAAATATTTGTTAGAAAACATTGAAACTCTTCGGTTAAAAAATGTTTTGAAAAAGAAGAGAAGAAATTGGGTCTCTGACTCTCTTAAAAAGATTGAGTGTAAGATTTCACTCTGGAGTCTTTCAATTTATATGGAAATTATTCCATCAGTCAGCGGAGTCTTCTTAATCAGATTGCAAATCTTTCACTTTTCACCTTATGCAGCTTATTGTAACTCATGTCTTCATTTTAGAAGAAAGATTTACATTAGGTTAGATTTGGAAAGGATGCTATACTCATAAAAACAAAACAAATTTGTGCCGTTATGAACAGCTCTTGACCATTACTCTGTTTGTGGGTCTGCTACTAGAATCATTCATAGCCAAGAAAACAACGTATCTGAATCAAAGTTATCATAGTTGAGAAAGGAATCCAAAGGTAGAATTGAGAAGTGTCTATTCTGTTCACTGCCATACCTTCAGGACCAGAGCAGAGCTTGAAGACACATACTAGGCACTCAAAGAACATCTGTTGAGTAATTGAAGTGGAGTCAAGCAGAAGGCATAACCAGCAGAGCAGCTCACTGAGGAGCAGTAGTTATGGGCCCATGTTAGGGAGATCAAGAGGAGGTCAGGACATACGTTAGATTAGGCAAGAGATTTGGAAAAACACATGCATGGTGGTATGTAGGAAAGAGGGAGGTAGACTTCCTGGCTTTAAAAAGACTGGATAACACCTGGACACAAAGAGTATTTGTGATTCCCTTGTTTCTTCCGTTGTCATATGGGTAAAGTCCATTTTTGAAAATATATTGAAGTCATAAAATAACTGCTTAGTGTAATAGTAACCACTTCTAGTCAAGTTAGTTATATTTTGTAAATGAAGAGCTTATTTTGACTGACTTTTTATTCGATGAAATAAAATATTAACTTGTTTTTCAGAATGCTGAATTAAACCTGCTGCTTCAGTATTTTTAAGTGAAACTGTGAATGAATGATTTAAATGTAGGTCAGAGTTGTAATATTTGATATTCCTTAATTTGAAGCTTTTCAAACTCTGCCTTTTGAGCTATACATCAAAAGAAAATGGCCAAGTCTAGTGTAATAAAATGTGAAAGTAGATCTGGAAATCAACTTTTCAGACTCAGTATGATTTTTTCTGACTCAGATGTTAAATGTATTTAGAACTCTAGACTTTCTTAAATTGGTAATAAAATTATTGCAGACATGCAAGAAAAATTTTTTCTTTAACTCAAATTGTGGCATATGAGCTAACGTCAAGATAACTGCCTGATGAAATCATTTCTCGAAATTACTTAGTAATTTTCAATTTCCTGAACTCTGTAAATATTTGGCAACAAAACTGTCAACTAAGCAATATCCCTTACCACAAGATATATTGGCCCCAAGTCACAAATACTACTGCTATAATTTAACACTAGAATTGCAATTCAGTGCTTGGAAAAGACCTCTAAATATCAGCTCCTAATGACATATAAGGGATTTGGGAACATAGCCAACCATGAAAACTCCCAACAGGACTGTGTCCCAAGGGAATACCCTTGAAAAGAAGTTCTGGGCTTGCTTTGGGCAGAACAGATCAAGAATCCCAATGCAGAAAACTTACTGAATCAACTACAGAAAAAGACATTTGCGAAAAAGTGACATATTCTGTGTGGAACATTTTCATGCGCTCATCTTGAACTCTTATCCTTAAGGTTTTCTGATGTATTACCAGTGATTCTAGTCAATGGAAATTCTCAATAGTTGTCTTTTTTTCTCAATTACAAATGGTCCTCTGATTGCTGATGGCCTTTCTCCAGCCATTAAGTGAAGTATCAAATAAGAAAGAGATATTATAGCTTTGGGAGAACATACAGAGATCTGAAATTCCTTTACTTTGCTAAATTTTATTACTTTTCATCTAGCACCTAAAATGCAGATTTATTCATCAGTTTAAAATAGAATATGCTATTTGAATAATGTAATCATACATCAGCTTGCCACAAGATTAAATTATGGAAATTCAGTCCCAATCTGAAAATAGTTATTGATGATCTAACTACTTGTAAGGAATTAGGCTAAATACTTTTTTATGATATTTGCAATGAAAGCCATTATTTCAGGATCCTAGGGAGGGTCAGTTTTAACAGAGACCTTAAAGAATGAAAAGGGATCATTAAAAAAAAATCTACATTGCTCTTAGAAAAGTGGTTAATAGGATGTTTTGAGCCTGTTTAAACTTCCTTCAAGATTCATAAATATTCATTGAATCAATTAGTTATTTGAAGTTTAATGTTTTCCTGCTGAACGAAAATAATTATCTGCTAAGGTGGGTGTCCTGTCTGGAGCAGCCTGCATTTATTTTTAAATGTGTGAAAGAATCTAGTGGGGACTGTGATTTGATCCTTCTCAATGTAGAGCCGCCTTTTAGCTAAACTATAGAATTAACTTTTTCTGACCCCTAAAAAACAAGAATTAAAAAAAACAAAAAAGGACAGAGATCTCAATGAGGCATATTCTGTTTTCTAGTTGTGGAATCCTAGATCTTAAGAAGCGGCCATTCTGTAAGAAATGCCCAGTAAATTCCCCTCCATGTAGACAGAGCAGCAGACAAAGGACAGTTCTGCAGTTTGGTGGCGTCTGGGATGAAATGGCTGTCTGGGGCAGACAGTTGTGCACAGGGGGACAGGGAAGACAGAATTGCTCAGCTCATAGGCAGGACCCTTGACTTCCCACATCTCTGAATGTAGCCCTTTAAATATCCCAACTTTGAAAGGTTTTATTTTCTTTGTTGAGGGGAGAATAAAAATAACTGCTTGCCAACAGTAGTGGCTAAGGCTTGCCAGATGCTGCATTTCAGCTGAGGGGTGAGGGGGTTCGAGGCTGGGGATGGGATTAGGTAGAGGTGGGAGATTCTTTAATTTGAAAGAAGAGAGAAATGTACAGACATTTCTATTACAAAAGCTTTAAATTGGGGTATGTACAGGGTTACCCCTCATCTCTGTTATACTAAATGAACTGTACAATATACTCTCCTCCCTGCTTGAGACTTGCACTTTAAAACACAATTAACACTTTTAAACACAATTATTATACTGCCCAAGACATTAACAAAGATCGTATAGAAATTGTCAATAATTTATGTAACCAAAACAATATGACGATTGTCCCATAGATATCATTGTCATAGGGGCAAGCTCCTTATTGTGGAAAACCAAGTCTTATTTTTATTTCTAGTTCAGCCTTTCCTAACCCAGGTACCTTATATACATTAGGTGTTAGATAAATGCTCACCAAAACAAAAAGAGGTCAGGTCAATGTCCCACTCAGCATGAATATGTACACAGCCTAGGGCCAATTTAGTAAGGAAGACACTAAGCAGAGGTAATTTTTACTTCTGGGAGGCAAAATCCACTCCCCAATGCACTGAAAGTGGGAATTACCTCAGACCAAGTATAGACAGGACAAAAGGTCTTACACTATATCAGCCACAGAGAACCACAGCAACAAGGAGGAACCACAAATAAATATCGTGTTCAATCTATTAACATCATGTACCTTCCTTGAAATACAGGAAACCAAGGCACAAAAAAAAGCCAGAGTAAAGCAAGTTGTGCAAACACAGTAATCCTATCCTGTATCTATTATGCTGATCACCCCTAGTGACCACGTCCATCTTGCATCACCAGCATTATCCAGAGAGCTAAGTCCAAATCTCATGGTTGGTTTAGCTTTCTTGGCCTTTTCTTCTCTCTCTTTTTTTCTTTTGCTTCTGCACAAATCGTTAAAGCTTTTTCTGTTAGCCCAAGTTAAATTCCAATTCCAAGCAACATGGACAAGGAAACAGAAAAAAAATTCATATTGGCTTTAAGACGCTAAATTTAAGACATGCAGTCGGAGCTGACATCTGACAGGTTATCAACTGCAAATCATTCTCTGATGATTTACACAACCCCAAAAGAATTGCAGCCACATAAGACTTGTGACAAAGAGAGCTGTATTTCTGAGGAGGATAACAGAAGGGCATATGTGGATATTTTCCAGAGTAAACTGAGTGGCAGTGCTGGTTTCTGACTTCTTATTCCAGAGCAATGTCTTTTGATGTCCCAATTTAATGCAGTCGTAAACCCGAACTAATCTCACGTAGTAAAGCTTAATTGGCTGCTTCCAATTAACATTTCCCTTTAATCTGGTGATTTGTTTTCATCTGAGATAGAGTGCTATTCTTTAGGGCAGGATGCGCTTTATGTATTGTGTATTATGAAATGATGTCTGTGATTTGGGTATAATTATACACTGTAAGTCACCCCTAATAATCACGTGTCTCAATACTGGAGTGACTGTATCTCCATGGGCTAGAGCAAGACAGTACTGGGAGCTGGACAAGACTGCACATCAGGATTGGGAGTGGACAGGAGCGGGCAGGAGTAGCCAAGGCCATCTGGAGGGAGCGCCGGCTGCCAGGGCTTGTGCTGCAGGAAGGAGTCTATTTCTCCTTGATGGTGTTGTCCAGGCAGGGGCAGCTGGGAGTCTTTCAACCTAAAAATCCCCAGTGGGCAGCATTTTGGAACCAAAAAAATTGCTAAGCATGTAGACTGCTGAGTCCCAGGCAATAGTTTGCAAACTTTGACATTATCACTAGCCTTATTATGCTCTTACCTTTTAATTTAAACCAGTTTTTACTGTGCAAAATAAGACAGTTTGAAAATTTATAGTGCAAAAGAATATGACATTTTTAGCTGAAATATTAAAACTCACAAGTATTTTTAATGCAATTATTTTTATTGTGATTATTGGTACATTTTGACGTATTCATGCCCTCTTTTTTTACTTTTTATTTGGAAATAGTTTCCATTTTGTAGATAAGTTGCAAAAATAAAAATAGTATAAAGAACATCCATATACCCTTTTCCCAGAATTGCTTATTGTTAGCATTTTACAAAATCTGCTTTGTGATTTATTTCTTCCCCCTACTTTTATTCTTTCTTCCCATATGTTATATACACATTATTATATACATAATTTTTTCTGAACAAATCGAGGATAAGTCACATACAACATGGCCCCTTATCCTGAACAGTGCATATTTCCTAACAATGTGGCTATTCTCTTACCCCAGGAGAGTTAGCAGCTTCAATATATTTGACATTGACAGAATACTTTTATCTTGTCTACCTTTCATTCTTCAGTGATCTTCAGTTGATCCTTTGTAGCATTGTCCCCTCTGGTACAGGATCTAGTCTGTGGTCAGATATTAAATTAAATTGCCATGTCTCTTTAGTCTCTTTTAGTATAGAATATTCCTATAACCTTTCTGTGTCTTTTTTCACATTGGCATTTGGGAAGAATGGAGTGGCACCACCAACATCACATGAACATTTTTTTAATAGAACAGTTTTCATTTGTGATTTGTCTGATAGTTCCTCATGATCACTCGGAAGTTGTACATTCTCCCTGGGAATGTCGCGTAGGACATGTTGTGTTCTTCCCATGGTACCATATCTGGAGGTACACAATGTCCATCTGTCCCTCATTGGTGATGATAACTTTAATCAGCCAGCCAAGTGTTTTGTGATTTCCCCACCAGGCAATTATTGTGCAATTTTCTCCCCTGACACTAATAAATAGTCTGTGAGAGACACTTTAAAGCCATGCTAATATCTAGTTGCTCATCAAGATTTCCCTCTAGATTTAGCAGCCATGGATGAATCTTGTCTGATATAATCTTTAATAAAATAGCTGCAAAATTATGATTTTCCAATTTCAGCACTCCCTCCACATCTGCCATTAGCTCTCAGAATTCTACTTCAAGCCAAAGCTCCCCTATTTATTTATTTATTATAGGTATGGACTATGAATTTTCTCCTAATAGTTTATAATTAGAAGAATTTTAATTAAATGGTTTATTTACTCATTCAGTGAATATTTATTGAGTACCTACAGTGTATGAGATACTCTCATACATTCTGAAGATACAACTGTGAGCAAAATAAATGCAACCTGTCTTCCCCCATATATAGACATATTGTTTATATATATATGTACAGAGGTTTGAGGATAGCTACAATCCAGAAGAATTTTTTCAATATTAAAAAGTTAAACCCATTTATTTATTCAGTAGACTTATCAAACACCTATGTGTTGAGAATTGTTCTAGGAGCTGAGAGTACAGACAGGGTCCCTATCCTTAGGGAGTTTACAATCAAATAGGGAAGATGATCAACAAACAAGTACATAAATAAGTTGTCGAAAGAATTACAGGTTTTGAAAAGTGCTACAAGAGGGAAAAAGAAAACATAAACACAGGAGCTAAGACAGAGGATGATTACCAAGGTAGCGTAGTGACCAGTCAT
>VSMD01073908.1:0-11135 GCA_008750895.1 Mirza zaza | reverse complement strand
TATGTTTATAGCAGCACAATTCATAATCGCAAGGCTGTGGAAGCAGCCCAAGTGCCCATCAATCCAAGAATGGATTAATAAAATGTGGTATATGTATACCATGGAGTACTATTCAGCTCTAAGAAACAATGGTGATATAGCACATCTAATATTTTCCTGGTTAGAGCTGGAACCCATACTACTAAGTGAAGTATCCCAAGAATGGAAAAACAAGCACCACATATACTCACCAGCAAACTGGTATTAACTGAGCAGCACCTAAGTGGACACATAGGTACTACAATAATAGTGTATTGGACAGGGGGACGGGGGGGGATGGGTAGATACATATATAATGAGTGAGAAGTGCACCGTCTGCGGGATGGTTATGCTGGAGACTCAGACTTGTGGGGGGAGGGGGGGAAAGGGCAGTTATTGAAACCTTAAAATCTGTATCCCCATCATATGCCGAAATAAAAAAAAAATAATTAAAAAAAAAAAACTGACTCGGTGGTGTCTGACAATGCGAGATGGGGCAGTGGAGCCACAAGGGGGAAACGCTAAGGAGCCCCTCTCCTCTCAGCTCTCAGTGATGGCAGAGTCTGCAGAGGCATTGCCCAGCAGGAGGGAGACGGCCCTTCCCCACTGACACTTCAACGGGCAGCGTCAGCAATCCGCAGTGTGAGCCTGCCAGCCACCCGGTGGGGTCCTCCCTCCATCCTCAACTCAGCACCAGAGAAGGCTTGTTGAAACAGAAGATTGAAACAACATACAGAGTTTCATATGATAATATCCAGAGTATACAGTATATAATTGAAACCACCACTCATCCCAAGAACCAGGAAAATCTCAACTCGAGTGAGAAAAGACGATCAACAAATGCAAACCCCAAGATGGCACAGACGTCGGGATTGTCTGACAGAGATTATAACGCTGCCTCATACAAATGTTTCATTGCACAATTATGAGCATGCTTGAAACAGAGTCCTAGAAAACAAACAAGGTATAAAGGAAAACAGAATGGGAATTTTGTAACTTAAAAATGTAGTAGTCATAATAAAAACTCACTGGGTGAGTTCAACAGCAGAATGGAAATAACATAGAAAGAATCAGTGAATTTGAAGATGGAAAAATTAAAGTTACAATCTGAAAAAAGGAGAGAAAATAGAATGAAGAAAAATGAACAAAACCTCAGAGACCTGTAGGATGATAACAAAAAATCTAAATTTGTGTCATCCGTGGTACAGAAGAAGACAAAGAGTGCAAGGTTAAAAACATGTTCAAAGAAATAATTGCTAGACATTTTCCAGATTGGAAAAAAACATTAATCTCTATGTTCAAAACAATGAGTGCAAAACAAACATGATAAACCCAAGGAAATCTGTGCCAAGAAACATCTAATCAAGCTCTGGCAATTAAACACATCCAAGTACACAAATTATTTGAGTAGCAAGTCAGAAAAAAATTAAATGCAGTGGCTTTCTCATCAGAAAACGTGGAGACGAGAAGGAAGTGGCACATCAGTTTTCTCAAGTGCTGACAAAAGAAAAAACTGATAACTGAGAATTCTTTTGAGTTCCTTAAATTTCTTTCAGGATTAAAGGGGAAATGAAGAAATTTGAAAACAGAAAAACAACAGAAAAAATCAATTATACAATAGGCTATCTCTCTGGAAAAATAAATAAAATTGAAAAATCCGTCGTCAATGCACAGCACAGACTACCGTGCGGACTGTGAGTGCCGGCCGTGGGCGAGGTGTCGGGGCTGGTGAGCGCCGCACGGAAGTGGTTTCAAGAGGGAGCAGTCTGGCTCATTCAGCCACCAAGTTGTCTGGTCTGTACATCCCTTTTGTTCATCCAGATGCTCTCAAAGTCCGTCTTTGTCTCTAGCATCAAGGGTCCCAGTCAGCTCCAGGATGTCGGGGAACAGTCCTGTGAGCCCCTGGTCCCTTGTGGGGAGAGAATCTTCCCCAGGCCTGTGGCCTGCTTCTCTGAAACAGCAGAGGACAGAGGTTGCTCGTCCCTAGCGGCAGACGGCAGGATGCCCTGGCCCGCAATCGGCCGCAGGCGTCTCTGCTATCCGTCCCGCAGGAGGCCGTGCCTGGCCGCGCCTTCTCTCTGTGCTCCTGGCGAGCTGGCCATCTCGAGGAGTGCGCGGTGGGAGACAGCTGCCCACGGTGGCGGGAGCGGGGCTGCGGGGCGATGGGAGGGAGCCATTCCTGGGAGGCAAGATGTGACACCTGCTGGCAGGTGTGAGAACGCCCAGTGCGGCCACAGGCACAGACCCTGGCGCGTGAGCCGGTGCGGGACTGCAGTCTGCCCCACCGCCGCGGTGAGCGTGCACCTGCGGTGGGGCGAGACGGCCCGGCGCCCTCACGCGGCCGTGGTTAGCTCTTGGTATTTACTGCCGTGCGATGTTTTCTGGAGCCCTGTGCGCCTCGCACGTGGGAATACAAAATTCATCCAGCTCGGGACGCTGCTGACGCCCTCCACCCGCGTGGACTTGACTTCCTCCCCTGGCCAAGCCTGTGACACGTCTCCCGGCAGGTGAAGCAGAGAAGCAGCAGGAGCTAGGACCTGGACCCCTGACCCAAGGCAGCACACGCCGCGCGGTCGTCGCCTCCTGGCCCCTGCCCATCCGGCCCGCGCCCGCTTCTCCTCAGCCCCGGCCTGGCCCTCTGCTCACAGGGCCTCTGCCCCGGCGTGCCGGCCGCGCTCACGGGGTCCCTCCGCAGCCCTCTCCAGGCGGGCAAGGACGCCCACGACTTCCGCTGTGGCGGAGAGAACCGCAGCCCGCAGGCGCGTCTCCAGCGACACACGGATCCGCGTCTGCCCGGGAGCACCCACACGCCCGTTAAAGCGCGTTCTTTCTGTCATTGGCTCTCCCTGTGACACCGGAGTCGGGAAGTGCTGCGACGCCGCCTCACACAGTGCGCGAGCAGGGCCTGCGTCGCCGTCGCCGTCGCCGTCGCCGTGACTGAGCGCACGGATGGGGACGACTTTCACCTCCGCGGAGGCACCCCCGCGTCTCGGCCTGCCCGCCACCCGCCCCGCGCCTCCCGCGTGCGCGGCTGGGGGACCTCGCCGGGCTCCTCTCCCCGCCCCCCGCCCCCCGCCCCCCGCTCCCCGCGGGGCGGGCCCTGTCTTCCCGCAGCCGAGGCGCCTCCCCGTCTCGGCACGCTTCGGTCCGGGGCCTTCACGTGGCGGCCAGCTCCTCTGTGTGCCGCGCCTTCCACCCACGCCGAGGAGACACCAGGATCTCCCTACCCCACCTCAAGAGCCGCCTGCCGAGCCGGGCGGCCCCGGGGCTCTCCGGACAGACAGCATCTCCCCTGCTCACGGCTGCCTCCTCCGAAATGCCGCTTGTCCTTCCTCTGCCTGCTGCCTTCTCCCTATCCGTCCCATCCCCTTTCAGACACCTGTTCCACTGAGATCGCCCGTATCTTCTTCTGGCAGAATTAGTCATGCTGTCCTGGTTCTCCCGGACATGAATTAATAGTCTTTCCCCTCTACTTTAGGGTAGTTGTGTTCTTGTCCCTCATCCACTGTGCGGGCAGAAGACGCGTCTTGCGTGCTGACTGCTTGCGAGGCCCTAAGCGGAATGCGGGAGGCGACGCTGCTCGCGCGTGGTCCAGGCTGGGGGAGCGTGCAGCCTGGCCCGACTGGAGACGCCAGCAGACGATGCCTGTGAGGCTCAGGTGCTCAGAGACGCAGGAGCTGGTAGCGAGTGTCTGGGGGATTCGTGCCCTCGGCTCCGAGCCTGCTCAGACCGCCGCGCAGTCCCGCCGTGAGGACGCGGGCGTAGGCAGAGCTGGGCGGGAACCCGCCGCGGGACCCCGAGTCAGCCTGGGTGTCGCGCAGCGGCCCACGCGAAAGATACGGACTAGAAACACGACTAGAGAATTGTCCACAAATACCTGGAGCTCTGAGAGTGATTAAGTCGCCCAGGATGAAGAAGGGAAGCGGGATGAGGACAGAATCCCTGAGAAAATTAACATTTAACGGGAAAGAAGAGGAAATGAAAGCCGGGACAGGAGACAGAAGATGGGCCAGAGAGAAGGTGAACTGCAGGCCCAGAGGCCTGAGGTTTGCAGAAGGAAGGTCGTTGTCACAGACGCGTGCAGACAGCTGATGTCTGAAAGGCGCCCAGCGGACACTGGCAGGGAAGGGCCCGAGCACAAGGCCTGGGGCGAGCTGGGCACCCGCCTGCCCTGGGGATCGAGGGGACGCGGGAGGGGGCGGAGAGGCGAGGGCCTGGGGGTGGGCGCAGCCGTGTCTGTGGAGAGGAGTGCTTTGAGCATATTCACGGAATGAAGAGATGAAGGCAGAGGAGAGAGAGAGAACAGAAGAGAAGGTGCAGGGACTGGGAAGGGCCTTCCTCTCTCCGGGTGAGGTCAGCTTCTTGAGGGCAGGTGGCCCGGAGCGGCACACAGTGGCCGTGTCTTCCAGAGAGCAGAGAGCAGTGGATGAGTGTTTCTTCCCTTGCTCGGTTGCCCATTCAGGCAGGCGTGTCAAAGGGTGAGAGCAGGCTGGCCGGGCGTCGCCCTGTGAGGACCCAGCAGGCCTGAGCTGCTCCCTGGGCGCAGGGCGGCGAGAGGCCGCCCGTGGGAGCCCAGCAGCGGGACCAGGGTGCCCCCCCCCCCGGGCTCCGCTTCAAGGAGCAGAACCCGAGACAGGAAAAAAAGCCCTTGGGTCATTTCCAAGTCAGAGTTAATTTCATTCGCACCCGTTCACTTTTGAACATGGAGAATGTAAAGCATAGGTTTTACAGTGCTCTGATTTTGCCTGGCGCATTTAAAATGTAAAAACGAATGCCTTTATTGATTTTTCTTCGTCACAAAATACGCCATAAAACACAAATAAATCAACCGTTCCAGGCAGAGCCCCTTGGAGCAGATGTGCTGGCTGACAGGGCGAGGCAATCACAGGCCCCACTGGGCTTAGAGTTATTTCTGAGCTTAAGCAGAGCTTCCTGGCTGAGGGACCCACGGTGCAGCCACTCTTCCTGGGCCATCAGTCCCCCATGGAGCTCTGCAGGAGCTGCGGGGTCCTTAGGGAAGCTCCACCTGCCACAGGTGCTCCGGGCACCTCTGGAGGAGTCCTGTTCTGGGCCAGAGCCCAGAGCCCCGTAGGAAGGGTCCTCCCAGCTTGAGGTCCTGGGCAGTGGCGGTGGCTGATTACTGTCCCCCCAATTAAACCACTCCCCATCCTGGGTAAGTCTGCAGTCATTAGGAGGAACGCAGGCACTTCCTGTGGTGTAGAACAAGGGATTTAGTGTCAGGACTAGACCCTATCCAGCGTGGGTACCAGGGGACTCCTGGGGAGGATACTGCTGCTATGCCCAGTACTGAGCCTGAGGTCACCCACCCATGGGTCAGCCACACAGGGCAGTGGCGGAAAACAAGAAACTGGGTGTGGACAGGGTCATGGGCAGCATGGAACGCAGCATACCCACGTCTGTCTCCACCCTTCTAAGCTGGGTGCTGTGGGTGACCTGTGGGAGAACCAGCTCCTTAGCCACAGAGCTGCTCCTGCACCTGGCCCAGGCCTTATAGACGCTGAAAGAAGAGGCCCAGTAAGACCTGAAGATGTGTAGATCTGCGCTGCCCCTGCCAGCCAGGGGAACCCACAGGTTGGTGGCAGCATGCATGAGCGGCCATGGAGCTGCAGGCCCTAGCCTGTCACCAGGGCGCAAAGATGTGGCTGCAACACAGCCCTGAGGCCAACACTGACCAGGACTCGTGCAAGGAGTGGAATCTGGGCAATGTGGTTTCCACTTAGCCATGTGTCCCAGGTTCTCCTTGTGTTTTCTCCACCACGCCTTCCTTCATACCTGGAATGTGCAAGTGTTGCCACTGAGGTGGCGGGAACCGATGGGGAGCTGTCCTCAGCCACTCCACGTTGTCTGTGGCATGAGACCCAACTCCACCTGGCTATGTGGTCGCTCTCCTGGGCAGCAGGGTCCAGGTTTTGCTTATGAACCATGGCCTTGCTGTTTTCCTGCTACCTATAGCCCTCAGTTGGGAAATCAGAGGTACCTGTGGGCCTAAGGATGGCTGAGTTCGGAGCCCAAATAGGAGGAGAAGCCACCTGAGTTCTTAAACACCTGCAGTCGGGGAGGCGGGCAGCCGCAGAGCGGCACGCAGGAAACCGCCCGCTCTGCCAGGCTGAAGGACGAAGGAAGGAACCGCGTTGCTCTCAAAAAGCTCCTGTGTGGGAAACGCAGGTTTTGTCGAGTGCAGGCCACAGAGAGAGGAGGGGTGGCACCACGTCAGCCCTAGGAAAGCAAGGGCAGGTGTCCCTGAGCCTGGGCCCTGAGATCAGTCTGAGGGAAACCTCGCTGTCCACGAATGCACCACGGTCGCTCATTCAGCCACTATTTTCTTGGGCACCTACTGCGTGCCAAGACTGTGGTCCTTGTAGTCATCATCCTAAGCACGCTTGGCTGTCCTCACTGTGTCCCAGGTCCCCAATACCACCCCAGGCCCAATAACTTGCTCAAGGGGCGTACAGGACTCAGAAAATAGCTGTTATCCTCAAGGTTATGCTTTATCACCACAAAAGGATAGGATACAGGTGAAAATCCACAAAGGGCAAAGGCAAAATCGAGAAGGGACCAGGCACAAGTTTCCAGGAGTCCCCTCCCAGTGAAGTCCCTCAGGGACACACTTACTTCTCCCAGCAGTGGTGTGTCACGACTGTGTGGCGCACTCCCAGTGGGAGGCTTGCCTGAGCCCTGGCGCCCAGCTCGTCCTGAGGGTCCGTCGTGTAGGCAGGCAGCCCCCACATACCTGACGTTGGTTACTCAGCGCAGCCCCCAGGCCCCCAAGGTGGGAATGTGCGGCGTGGCCCTGGCCTCGAGGGCACAGACACAGGCATCACCTTGGGCCACATAGCCAGCATCAGCTGCCCGACAGACATGCTCCCGCAGGCCCCCCGTCAGGCTCACAGACACTGTCGTCCGGCGGGGCTTGGAGCTTCCCTCCCAGGAGCCAGTTCAGGGCCCAAGGCCCGAATAGGCCTCTCTGGGCATGTGCGGTGGGTGAGCAACTCCTCCCTGCCCAGGGTAGCCCTCCCTTTTTTACCCAGTTTCCACCTGAGCTATGGTCTTCGTCACATCTTCCTGGGCTGCTCTGCCCCTTCCTGCCTGGACTGGGGCTTTGCGCTGAGGCTTGTCACCAGAGTCACTGAGTTATGGGTGTCGAGGTGTGTGATACCCTCCTCTTCAGACCCACTGGGGCGGAACCGGGGTCCCTGCACTCAGTCAGTTGGTACTGACTGAGTCTGAACAGTGGACCGAGAACACCAGGCACCTTGGTTATGGCAGTGGACGCAGCAAGCCCGATCGCAGCTTAGCAGAGGTGCGCTTTGGCAGCGCAGGGCAGGGGGACGCCCCGTGATGGTGCGGGCAGAGGCTGGGGTCATGTGTCTACACACCAGTGAGTGCTGAGGACTGCTGGCAACCACCAGGAGTCAAAGGAAACAAGGAGGGATCCTCCCCTGAGGCCTTTGGAGGGAGAACAGCCCTGCCGACATCTTCATGTTGGACTTTTGGGCTCGAGAACGGTGAGACAGTTTCTATTGCTGCCAAGTTTGTGGTCCCTGCTACGGCAGCCCTAGCAATGAACACAGAGAGTGTGGGTTACAAGAGAGGCAGGCATGCGGCACCAGAGCTGGAACGCCTGCGATCCAGCCCAGAAGCTGGAAAAACCCAGAGGGAGGACAACTTCTGGGAGGAGATATTACACTGTGGATGTTGTGAGGAAAAGTGTGCAGAGGAGAGAGCTTCAGGCCTAGCGAAGGGCATGGGTAGGATTTAGAGGTGGGAGTGTTAGGCAGAATGAGGGTGTGCAGGTGGTAGGGCGGGTGGTTAGACTGCAGGTGGCAGGACAGGCGGTGCGGGGATGTGGTCAAGGGCTCACGGTTGGGACCAATAAAAACAGAGAAAAGAAACCGCAATGGCAAGAACTTGACTTTCCCTGATAGGAGCCTGCACAGAAGCTAGGCGCTTATGGCCAGAGGGAACTTTCCTTCATTAGCATCGCAAAACCCACACCCCTCAAGGGACAGTTCCAGAGCCAGCCTCACAGGCACAGAAAATGGGAGGGTACATGATTCGGGGAATCTCTACCCACTTCCCTGAAAAGACGTGAATACCCCACCCCCAGCTTAACATATCATTAGGGAGTAGCATAAAGGACAGACCCTAACCCTGGGGTGACGCTGTTCCTTATTGGAACTGTCCATTCTCTGCTGACCTCCAGAGTGGACTATACTTTCTATACTGTGTCTTTAAACTCAGGGTCATCACTCATGGGGACAGACCTGTTCCTCTCTCTGGGACTCACTTTCACCTTGCAATAAAAGCTACTTGTGTGGAAGTGCTTTGTGTGTGTCACCACTCTGGCGCACCAGCCCTGCCTGGCATTCTTTCAAGCAAGGAGCTGAAGAACCAGGACAGCTCCCCCAACCACCTTGATGGGAGAGAGCAGGGCTCACTGGAGAGACTGGAAGAACAGAGGGAGAACTGAGTCACGGCCTATGAGACATGTGGGGTGGAGACATGGCTGTGGGATTGGGCCTGCGTGGGCAGTAGCTGAGTGCTGTGCACAGCTCCATCTTGGAGGTCTGGACAGGGTGCACCTGCAGGGCTAGCTTGCTCATTGGACCTCAGAAGTCAGGAATAATCTTTTCATGGATTTGCTACCATTATCTCCAACTTCACCTTACAATCTTGGGAGGACAGGCCCAGAATTGAAGGGTTGCAAGTCTACATATTCCATGAGAATATGCCATGACTTGGGTACCTATTTGCAATGCTGGTACCTTGCTGAAAGCCTGATGCCCCCATGGCCATGATCAAGTTCCTTTTCAGTGGACAGTGTCATAGTTTTCCAGGCTGGTACTGAAACCCTGCTAAACATCACTGAGCCTGATGCCACGTTATCCGTCCAGACTAGAACTGCTAGTGACAGGTGGGAGAGCTTCACTTTCTCCACGTGAACAATGTCAAACTGTTTCAATAAAGGAAACCGGCCAGTGCCATCCCGGAACATTGCTCATTTCTCATTTTCTTTTGCATGTTGTCAATTTGGACCTGGGTTTGCACTTAGGATTTGCTGATCCTATTATGACAATGCTTTTAAACTTCGTTTCAAACAAAGCACATTGTGACTGGGGAGCCATAACAGCACCAGCCAGGTGGGAGTCATGAGCTGGCCTCAGACCAGGCGCTGTAGGCCCATTTTCCTGCTGACTGGTGCAGCTGACAGTTGGCCTCAGAGCTTTCTAGAGTAAGTGTCACTAGCTTATGGGTGCGTGCCCGAAGCAGCAGTGGGTCTCACAGGATGGCGGCACTGTGGGCACCCCTGGGAGGCATCACAGGAGACCAGAGAGAGTACAGAGGGTTGGGCATGGTCTTGGCCCAGTGAGTTATTTGTGGGATGGTCAGGAGATGACCATTACGATCCTGGAGAGGAAGCAATGATTTCCACTTCAGAGGGTTGAGATAATTTATCTATCATCAATTGATGGATAGACAGACAGATAGATAAATAGATAGTGTGAGTTTGGAAGAAAGCCTGGAATTCAAACTCACTTTTTTCTTCATAATTGGTTTCCTTTATACTATATAATCTTATTCCTCTGACGAAAATATTTCTGTAGCTCCTTATTAAATGATTTTTTGATCAACAGAAGGACCAAAGATATAATTTCAGGAATGATGAATATAAGTCAGGGAAAAGAACTCAGATGCTCTGCTGCCTGGCAGACTTGAGACAGAGTCATAGTTCTGCTCCTTGCCATGGGGGACATGGGCAAGCCATTTGCCTCTTTAGCCTCAGTTTCCTCATCTGTAACTTAAACATCCTTGCTGGGAGTTACAGCTACTCCCACAGTATGGTGGGGAGTGCTCTACAGACAATGGCACCTCTCAGTCTCTCTATCTCACTGCACAAAGGTTTAGTCTGGGGACGGGGGAGCAGGCTGCCCAGTCAGTCATACATGTATTCCTTCCCCAAACCTTGTACTAGCACCTCTGTCTGGTCTTGTGAGAGGTGGTGGGGATGCCACGAAGAATGCAACATGATTCCCATGCCCTAGAAGCTCAGATTTCATAGAGGAGAATGACAAAAATAATGTTATTAATAAATATAAGTTTATAAGGTAGAAATTAAGATATACACAGGATATATTGTGAGCAAAGAGAAGCTGTAGACCCATTTGGCAAAAGTAAATGAGCTCCCTCCCACTTATTTGAAAGCCTACTTTTAATGGGACATGCTTAGAAGATCGTAGGCTTCAGTTTTTAATTATGTACTGCTATAGAAAGTCTTTCTGTGAACAAAATTAGCTCACACATGATTAGTAAATAAGATAACGATGTCAGCATAATTTGGAGTTGCTTTGGTTCATGTGTGATTTTTCTGAGTACTGAAGACAGTAAGAAATGTGGAGGCGTCGAGTTGTGGGGAAACTTCTCCCAGGTGGCTGTTTCTGGAAGTACTCCTTCCGGCTATATTTGGCCACATGATTTGTCCTGAAAGTGCTTACAATGCTCCAGGAAACCAACACAAAACTACCTGCCAGGGTATTCCTCTGGTCTCTGCAGGTCGTGCAAAGCCAGCAGCTGCTTCGCTGCCGCGTCTTCTGGTGATGAGGTTTCCCTTCCACCCTCATCTCCGTAATTCTATCACACCTACTTCCATCGAACTACTTCCCTGTGTTATTTTAAAGTAATGTCTTTCTGATTGCCTTTCCTCTATTTCTTAGGAAGTTAGCAAGTCTTTAAAATGAAGCTAGAGGCCCCGCCCAGAAGATGGCGGATGAGAAACACCGCCAGACAGAGTGTCTCTGAAGAAAAGATAGATTCTAGCAGAAATTAGAAGAAAGAAGCAAGAAGACGAGCCTACATCGGATGAGGGTCGGCAGGAGGAGTACCTGAGACCACGGGAGACTCCACGGGAGGAGGTCGCGGAGGAGAACTGGAAGCTGGGACCCCCGGAGCAGCCCGGAGACCAGCGGGAAGGGTCGGTGGATCTGCCGTTTCCCCTCCCCTGCATCCCGGACTGCTGGTGGGCTCCCCAGCAAGCAGAGGGACCTGCGGACACCAGCCCAGTGACGACCGCCGCCAGTGAGCGGTAAGCCAGTAGCGGA
>VSMD01073903.1:0-82109 GCA_008750895.1 Mirza zaza | reverse complement strand
GGGCGCGGTGGCTCAAGCCTGTAATCCTAGCTCTCTGGGAGGCCGAGGTGGGCGGATCGTTTGAGCTCAGGAGTTCGAGACCAGCCTGAGCAAGAGCGAGACCCCATCTCTACTATAAATAGAAAGAAATTAATTGGCCAACTAATATATATAGAAAAAATTAGCCGGGCATGGTGGCGCACGCCTGTAGTCCCAGCTACTTGGGAGGCTGAGGCAGCAGGATTGCTTGAGCCCAGGAGTTTGAGGTTGCTGTGAGCTAGGCTGACGCCACGGCACTCACTCTAGCCTGGGCAATAAAGTGAGACTCTGTCTCAAAAAAAAAAAAAAAAAAAAAATGAAATGGCTAAGAAGCAAAATCTTACCTGGTTATTAATATGGGTGCACTGTGTCCATTACTGCAATTTTTGTTGGAAACTTACCCTAAAATAGGTCTCATAAGCAACAGCAGTAATAGCACCAATCCCTGTTATTCTACCACAGACTGGGGAACCTTGCTTGGCATGAGGGTTCCAGTGTTATGTGGCCCATTTTAGAGCACAGCACTCCAGCCAAAACTTCAGTAGAGAAGAAATTTCAGTAGGTCATTCATTATCCTTTCAGCTGTGGCTTTGAGTTCTCTGCTCTATTTCCAGTGGGAATTACAGTAAAGAGAAGCATTTAATTGTCCATGGGTTTTATGACTGTCCCCTTCTTCCCCCTCCAGCCAGAATCACCTGGAAATTAAATATATATGGAAGTTATAAAGTGATTCTCCATTATGCTGACTGAGAAACTTAGTAGGCATAGATAGGTTAGACCCTTTGAAGAATTCATTAGACTGGATGTATATCCACTACTGAGTAAAAGGATCTCCTCTGTTAAGTCATTTGTCATCCATTTATTTATTTATTCAATAAAGATGTAATGAGTGCTGTATTAGTTTCCTAGAGTTGCCATAATATATTACCACAAACTGGGTGACTTCAAACAACAGCAATTTATTCTCACAGTTCTGGAAGTTAGAAGTTTGACATCAAGGTGTCAGCAGGGTTGGTTCCTTCTGGGGGATCTGAGGGAGAATCTGTTCCATGCATCTCTCCTCTCTCTTATCTTCTGTTCGTTTCCAGCAATCGTTGGTGTTCCTTGGCTTGCAGCTGCATCACTCCAATCTCTGCCCCTGTCATCCCATGGTCTTCTTCCCTGTGTGTTCTGTGTATCTATGTATATCCAAATCTTCCTCCCCTAATAAGGACACCAGTCATTGGATTTAAGGCCCACCCTAATCCAGTATGACCTCATCATAACTTAATTACATCTACAAAACTTTGTTGCCAGATAAGGCTACTTTCACAGGGTAGCAGGGGTCAGGACTTCAACATATCTTTTTAGAGCACACAATTCAACCCACAACAGGTACCTCTTTTGTACCAAATACAATCCTAGATGCTGAAGATAGAAAGATGAATAACATGTAGTTCCTGTACTGAAAGACTTCATTCAAATGGGGGTAGACATAAATATACATTTATAATATAGTATCATACTCTAATGTCTTAACAAAATGCCATGGGAACACAGAGAAAGGGTGACTAATACTGTCTTAGGAGATCAACAAAAACTTCACTGCAGAGCTTTTGAGTTATAGGGTATAGGATACTGGAGTTCATGAATGAACTTGTAGTTGTGAATGTGCAAAGGGCATTCCAGAAAAAAGCAACAATATGTGTAATAACATATCATGGTATCATGAAAAGACCTGTATCCCTCAAGAAAGGCCAGGAGTTGGTGTAACTGGACTCCAAGATTAGTTGTAGGGAGTGGCAGAATATATAGGTAGAATACATAGGAGAGAATAAATAGTAGTTAGAGAGTCTTCTATTTTATCCCAAAGAATTGGGACTTTAGAACATATCGTGTGTCTACCAATACCCGTGTGGATTTTTTAATCCTTAAAGTAACAATGAATGTATTTAAGTGGTATCATAAAATGAAGTAAAACAGTAGTTAATTAAGCATCTTGCAAATTTGGAAAGGCCATTGTGATTTTGAGAAAATTATTTGGATTATAGAATAATTTTAAGAAAATTATTTTTTATTTATCTCTAATATGTATAGGAGTTCAAAGTAAGTTAACAAGATTCAGTCATTTAAACCATTGCATAGTAGAGGTCCTTAAGGATGCAGTTAATAAACAAATATGGCTAAATTAGAATTAGCATATCAATTGTCTATATGTAAATTGATGCTTATAACGTACTTGACGGGATTTGAAAAGTTTCTCTTAAACATTTTAAATATTCTCCGTATAATCTTACTTATACTAATAATTTTAGATTATCTATGGGGAAGTGAGTTGCTAAACAAAGGTAAACATCAATACTAGTCCTTAAGCAACTATGATGAGTTCTCAATTAATCACTTTCTATTTATTCAACAAGTGTGTTTTATTTCTGTGAACCAGATTCTGTCCCAAGTAGCAGGGACTCAAAGATGTGACAGAGTACATCCCTGTCCTCATATAAGTAACACTTGAGTTGGAGAGAACAAAATGGAAACCAAGAAACACATTAAAGTTTATTGAGTTAGATAATGGTGGTGTATACAGGGTGGTGGGGGAATGCAGTGGAAGGAAGATCCAACTCTGCTGAAGAAGGGGAAGGCTTTATATTTGGGTTGAACTTGGAAGGATAAAAAGTGGCTCTCCTGAGGGACAAGGAAGCTGTCCTCTGTAGTCAGTATCCTAAGTATTGGGCACAGCACTTTAAAAAGCTGGGAGAAAGGTAGGCTATGCCAAAGTCCCAGAACTGCGAGAAATTAAGTATGTGGCTTGAAGTAAGGACAACAAGGGGCAAGGTGGGAGATGAGGGGCAAGGCTGGGGAGTTGGCCAGTGGCCAAAAAAGAGTTCAGATACAAAGGCATTGAGAACTTTTATATGATATAGGATCCACTGACAGGTTTTAAGCAGAAAAGAGCCATAATCAGATTTGGGTTTTAGAAAGAGACCTCTAGGAACAATTTGGAGGAAGAAACTAAAGCAGTGGTTTCAAACGCTTTTTTTTTAATGTAGAGAAAACTTTTCCAAAGAAAATCTTATATCTAACCAAGATAGATAAAAGGTAAGAGTGGTATTTCATTCAAATAAATGTATATGTTTAAATGTATAACATTTATTTACTGTGAGGTCAATGAAAACAGGCTGATTCAAACTTAAAAGTACCAAATTGGGACATATAGATTACTGCTCCTGTGTTACATAAGACTCAATCTCAAAATTATATCTGTATAGATTTATGACTTACTATTATATTTTTCAACTCTACTATGGTGTGCAAGCGATATGCATTCAGGTAGAAACCATACTCCCTCAAGATGCTGGGCATTTTTAACTTAAGATATTTTCAATGTACGAGGCTTATCTGTATTTATTATAGATATGGGGGCATCTGTATTTATTACTATACCATATTGAGACAATTCTGATTTGCAGTGAGAAGTCGTTGTAACTAATAACAGTTTAAACAACTCTCTTTGCGATGTCAGGGAGCTCTTCAGTTGCATCGATCTAGAAATATTGAAAAGACTGATAGTGGAAAAAATCCCTACCAAGCGTCACCACAGCTCACATTCTGTATCGTAAATATAGGCATTCAAAACATTTTACAAATGCTAAAAGCATCCATACTGTAGCAGTACATCTCTATTTGATGTACTCACTTTTTGTTTCTATATGCATGGAAGACACAGTATAATTGTTGAATTAAACTGATCAAGAACAAAGTAAAGGCCGGGCATGGTGGCTTACGCCTGTAATCCTAGCACTCTGGAAAGCCGAGGCGGGGGGATCGCTCAAGGTCAGGAGTTGGAAACCAGCCTGAGCAAGGCAAGACCCTGTCTCTACTAAAAATAGAAAGAAATTAATTGGCCAACTAAAACTATATAGAAAAAAATTAGCCGGGCATGGTGGTACATGCCTGTAGTCCCAGCGACTCAGGAGGCTGAGGCAAAAGGATCACTTGAACCCAGGAGTCTGAGGTTGCTGTGAGCTAGGCTGACGCCACCATACTCTAGCCCAGGCAACAAAGTGAGACTCTGTCTCAAAAAAAAAAAAAAAAAAGAAGAAGAAGAAGAACAAAGTAAAGATTTAACCAACAAAATACATACTTAAACAGCATGAAACCATGCTTTTTCATGCCTCTACATTTTCTTCTAGAATTTTTATGGTTTCATGCCTTACATTTAAGTCTTTTATCCATTGTAAATTAATTTTTGTATATGGCAAGAGACAGTGAAAAGTACCTCTCTATTCTACAGCAAGGAAGATGTTCACTGGCATTTATCCTCTATTCCAACTTTCAGCCCTGATTTATATAATCTTGACCTATTAGAAAATTGGGATAGATGCCACTTAATGGAAAAAGATGTCATGCTTTAAGAAAGAAGAGACACATAAATTTGTATGGAGTTAGAGGAGGGATGTCCCTCTCCAGTTCCATTAGAGGTTACTGTTAAGAAGGGTTGGGAACAAACTTCTTCAAATCCTACCCACCTCTCAAGGCCTAGATCAAATTTCACCTGCTCTGATATCAGACATCCTGATATTTTAACACTTCCTGAAGGTCCACCTGTATGCCAGGAACAGCACTAGATGCCAGAGATAACAGACATTAAAAGGAGAGTTCCCTATTACCTCTCATCTAAATTTCTGGCATCAATTTTCACTCATTTGCTATTTGATCATCTTTCCCTCTCCATATAAGACTCTAAGGCCCATGAGAGCAAAATTTTTGTATGTTCATTTTTTCCTTTTATTCATTTTTTAATTTCAAAATATTAAGGGGTACAAATGTTTTTGCTACATGGATAGCTTGTATAATGCTGAAGTCAAGGCTTTTGGTATACCGGTCACCAGAATAGTGTTCACTGTACCTAACAGGTAAGTTTTTATCCCTCACTCCCCTTCACAATCTCCCCCCTTCCTGGTTTCCAGTGTCCTTTATATCTCTTTGTGCCTGTGTGTACCTGTATCATTTAGCTCCCACTTATTAGTGAGAACATGTGGTGTTTGGTTTTCCATTCCTGAGATACTTCACTTAGGATAATGATCTCCAGTTCCATCTAAGCTGCTGCAAAAGACATCATTTCATTCCTTTTTATGTCTGAGTAGTACTCCATGATGATATATATATATATGTATACCACATTTCTTTTATCCACTCATCAGTTGATGAGCACTTAAGTTGATTCCATATCGTTGCAGTTGTGAATTGTGCTGCAATAAACATTTGGGTATATGTGTCTTTTTTTTTAAATGACTTCTTTTCCTTTGGGTAGATACCCAGCAGTGGGATTGCTGGATCAAATGGTAGGTCCACTTTTAATTCTTTGAGGAATCTCCATACTGTTTTCCAGAGAAGTTGTACTAGTCTATACCAACAGTCTATAAGCATTCCTTTTTCACCACATCCACACCAACGTCTATTGTTTTTTGACTTTTTAATAATGACCATTCTGACAGGCGTAAAGTGGTATTTCATTGAGGTTTTAATTTGCATTTCCCTAATGATTAGTGATATTGAGCATTTTTTTCCCTGTTAGCTATTTGTTTATCTTCTTTTGAAAAAATCTGTTCATGTCTTCTGTCCACTTTTTCATGGGGTTATTTGGTTTATTTCTTGCTGATTTGTTTGAGTTCTTTGTAGATTCTGGATATTAATCCTTTGTCAGATGTATAGTTTGCAAATATTTTCTCCCATTCTATAGGTTGTCTGTATTGATTATACAGAGTATAATCAATAATTACTCTGTTGATTATTTTCTTTGCTGCACAGAAACTTTTTAGTTTAATTAAGCCTCATTTATTTATTTTTGTTGTTGCTGTATTTGCCTTTGGGTTCTTAGTCATAAATTCTTTGCCCAGGCCAATGTCTAAAAGAGTTTTTTCCTACATTTTCTTCTAGAATTTTTATGGTTTCATGCCTTACATTTAAGTCTTTTACCCATCGTAAATTAATTTTTGTATATGGCAAGAGACAGCGGTTCTGTTTCCGGTCTTCTGCATGTGGCTGTTCAGTTTTCTCAGAACCATTTATTGAATAGGGCTTCTTTTCACAATGTCTGTTGTTGTCTCTCTTGTCAAAGATAAGTTGGTTGTAGCTATATGGTTTTATTAATATTTCTGGGTTCTCTATTCTGTTCCATTGTTCTGTGTCTCTACTTTTATACCAGCTATGCTGTTTTGGTTACTTATAGCCTTGTAGTATAATTTGAAGTTTGGTAATGTGATGCCTACAGATTTTGTTGTTGTTGTTATTGTTGTTCATTTGTTTGTTTTTGCTTAAGACTGTTTTGGCTATTCAGGCTCTTTTTGGCTCCAAATGAAGTTAAGGATTATTTTTTCTAGATCTGTGAAATATGACGTTGGTATTTTGATGAGGATGGTGTTTAATCTGTTAATCACTCTGGGCAGTATGGACATTTTAATAATGTTGATTCTACCAATCCATGAGCAAGGAATGTTTTTCCATTTATTTGTGTGTGTTCATCAGGGATATTGGTCTATAGTTTTATTTTTCTGTTGTGTCCTTTCCTGGCTTTGGTATCAAGGTGATATTTTGTAGAATGAGTTAGGGAAGATTCCCTCCTTCTCAATGTTATGAAATAATTTCTGTAGGATAGGTACCAGTTCTTCTTTGTAGGTCTGGCAAAACTTGGCTATGAATCCATCTGATCCAGGGCTTTTTTTGTTGGAAGATTTTTATTACTGCTTCAGTCTCACTGCTCTTTATTTGCCTTTTCAGGATTTTTATTTCTTCTTGATTCAGGCTTCGGAGATTGTATTTCCAGGAATTTATCCATTTTCTCTAGGTTTTCTAGCTTGTGCACATAGAGGTTTTCATAATATTCATAGATGATCTTTTGTATTTCTGTGGTATCAGTTGTAGTGTCTCCTTTTTCATTTCTGATTGACCTTATTTGAGTCCTTTCTCTTCTATTTCTGGTTAATCTGGCTAGTGGTCAATCACTTTTATTTATCTTTTCAAAGAGCCAACTTTTTGTTTCATTGATCCTTTGTATTTGTTTTGTTTTGTTTTATTTTTGTTTTTATTTTTTGGTTTCCATTTCATTTAGTTCTGCTCTGAGCTTTGTTATTTCTTTTCTTCTGCTGTCTTTTGGTTTGGTTTGTTCTTCTTTTTCTAGTTCCTTGAGATGTGACATTAGGTTGTTAGTTAATTTGTAATCTCTCTGTCTTTTTGATGTAGGCATTTAAGGCTATGAACTTTCCCCTCAAGACTGCTTTTGCTCTAATTTCTGTAAGTTTAATTCAACATACTTTTATTGGCCTCAAGCTTTGTGGCCAGCCCCATTTTAGGTTTTATGAGATACAAAGATGTAGAAAACAAGTCCTCAAGTAGCTTTAATTCTAACATATATAAACCTCAGAGAGCTATACCATATACTCATGAGTAAGTAGCATGTAGCTATGAGGGTAAATTCTTTAATTCTCTGACCAGATTAAAATGAAATTAAACTGTATATTCTTTTACAAATGTGTCATTTGAGATTTCACTTCCTTCTCGAGACCATTATGATGCCAAATGAGAAACCTTAGGTCCAACTCCAGTTACACTTTATATATCCTTGAATGAGCTATTACGTTAACAAGAATTTTATTATGCTAACCATTACAAGCCCTTCATATTATGAATGTAGAGGGCTAATTTTTACACATTACCATATATCTCAGCTTTCCCTATAGTTATTTGGAACATCAGGGTTAGGGGGAGAACCTTTAATTTTCTATTCCTGGGAGTATTTTATTGTTATTGGGGGTTTTTTAGCTCCTCCTCTTTTAGTGCATCTGCCATATTCAATGATATGTGTCATTTCATTTAGTATCACTGACTTGGATCAATTCCTCTTCCAGGTTTCTGCTTTGACTTGATGCATCTATTTATGTTTCTTTAAAAGAAAAAATCAACAATTGAATTACCAGTGATAGACACACCAGTAGGACCATTCTGAATGGATGTGTAGAGATAATTTCTCTTCCATTAAAATCTGTGATTTATCCTCCACTATAGTGCCTTTTAAAGGTAACTCAACAACAGTAGTCTGCTGATGAACAGGTGACTGCTGCCTGGGTTGTGTTTTCAGTTGTTGGCTTTTCTAAGTAATTACTTGTCAGAAAGGAAGGAGAATGGATGAAAATATCCATTTGACACCTCTAGAAATGTAAGTATTAGTTGCCTATATCTCTCTTAAATCACCCTGTACCTGCTTGGCATCACTAAACACAATGCTAAGTGATTTTTTACTTTACTAGGCATTAAACTTGTGCTGCTTGACCTTTGCGCATCAAACAGGCCTTTCTCTAGCACCCTGCTGTATCTTTAGTACTAAACTCTTGAATCATTATCCATCTTGAGGATCTGCCTTGCCTTAGAGGTACTCTGACATTTGCTAAGACTTCCCGTTGGACCCTGTAGACATTTCCAGATCATGACAGTGTCATTTGATATTTTGGTTTTAACCATCATCAGAGTGGCTTGTGCTGAAGAACTTGAACTGAAAAGAAAATGGTAAAATAAAAGCAAGGCTGTTTCCTCTGTGCTTATTAAGATGGCATGGAAACATTTTTTTTTACTATGAATATAGCTATAAAACCATGAATATTTTTAAGGGATCATGGTATAGAAGAAAGAACCAACAGTAGAAAAGATAAATTAGCCCATTTGAGAGAGGATCTGTCTTTAGATAGGCTTTGTGGTTAATAGAGGCAATTATAATAAAACTTTATGGTTACCTGGTAAGTTATTGTTTATAAACTACTTTAATTTTATAATATATTGTTTGAGCCTCACAAAAAAGTGTGAACATAGTAAGATAGGGTTAATCTCCTCGATTTGCAGGTCAAGAGACAGGATTAGAAATGCCAACTTACTTACTCTTAATGTGCTGGCTTGAATGAGGTTGAGCTGGAATTTGAGCCTAAAGCTTCTGAGTCCAAATGTAGTGCTCTTTTCCACTGTATCGTGCCGCTTCTGCTTATAACATGGGATTTGGAAATATCATTCAGGAATTTTAATTGACAAAAGCAAACTGTGTTCAGGACAGAACTTAAAAGTAAGATAGATATTAAGGCAGCTCTCTGATTGTTCAATTCACGTTTATCTAGGCTGCAGATGAGGGGAACACCAAGGTTATTATTACCTACTCTAATACCACCATTTTGTGGTACAAATTTACAGACACCCCCCAAATGTAAGTATAGTTGGATTGTGCAAATGAACTTTGTATTGGGGAGGGGAAAGGCCCTGAGAATTACATTTCCTTCATGTACTAAAATAGCTACAACACAATTTAACAATCTTGTCTTCATTACTTTCTGTTGAAATGTCCACAGGAAAATTGTAATTCTGCTAATTGATTTTTCAAATTAATACTAAGCCCTCATACAACTGAGGCATATCTGAGAAGACTAGAAGTCTATCTTATTTATCTTACAATCTGAAAAGGGAGTATTATAAAAATTAATAAGGCTTCCTAGAGTAGGAAATAAAAATTTTAAAAATGAAGTAATGATAAACATTAAGCTCTTTAAATATGTAAGAGGCATATAGAATTACAAATCAACCTGGGGGAGACCAATTGGAAGGAATGATGACAATGAAAGTAAATGCATTTTAGGGTATTTGACAGATTAATCCTTCAGTTTTATGCCTTCAGAGACATGAGAGGCCAGTAGCATATTTAAATCTAGGTTTCATCATCACTGTGAGGAAGGGTGAATTTTTTAAAAAAGAAAAAAAACTATCATAGTGTGAAGCTTGCTCTTTTTCTTAATTGGTAGATAATTTTGCACTTCATATTTCTCTTCACTTCTAAACATTATCACTTTAATTGTCTGAGGAAGTAGTTTATCCTATCAAAAAGTTAAGGAAACTGAAGTAGGAAAGTTTGCAGTTGACACTCAATTGTTCTGAGTTCACTGAAAGTGAAATACCAGGCTTCCAGGGATCCACTTCAAGAAGTTCTCATGAGGCTCCTGAGGGGACTGAGAAGAGGCAGGTGAGCTTCAGTGTGGATGCAGTAATGCATTTAGGGAAAAATGAAAGTAAAAGAAGCCAGGCTCCAACTTCTCATTTCCAATCTCGAAAAGGGATCTAGGAGTGACTAGTGACTCCATTCTGTAAAAAAATTAGCTCAGGAAGGTACTATAGTCACAGTGGCCAACGTTCTACTGGTCAGCTTCAGGAAAGAGATTGACATCCCAACAGAAGATGTTCTACTTCCTTAGTGCCAGATTAGGGTCTTGAAGCCTGGATGAACTATTGCAAATAATTCTGGTTGCTGTTCCTTTTTTTAAAAAAGGAGCTACTACACCAAGCTAGAGAAGGCCATTTGTTGAAGTAGGAAGGGAATATTCCCTTTTATAACAAGTTAGAACAATTAGGGCTCTTCTGTTGGAAAATACTACGGTTGAGTAGTACTCTGAGGCTCTGCTCAGAGTTTCTGAAATCATGAAATCATAAAAGGTTTATACAGGACATATGCAAACCTGTTTACTAACCCCAAGCATATTGAAACTAAGGGGCATCTTGTATCTCAGTCTGTTCAGGCTGCTATAACAAAATACTCGAGACTGGGTAATTTATAAACAATAGAAATCTATTTAATACTGCCACAGTGGGAATTAAGTTTCAACGTAAATTTTTGAGGGACACAAACACTTAGACCATAGCAAAGGGCATCCTTGAAACATTGCAAAGGCAAACAGTGGGGAAGGGGAGGTACTGTACATGACTTAGGGAATAACTTATCCCAGAAGTTGTAAAGAACTAGCATGTTTAAAAAGTAAAATGATTCAGGTCAATTCATGTACTATAGACACATGGTTGCTTCATAAGAGAAGCAGGCCGGGCATGGTGGCTCACGCCTGTAATCCTAGCACTCTGGGAGGCAGAGGCGGGCGGATTGCTCAAGGTCAGGAGTTTGAAACCAGCCTGAGCAAGACCCCATCTCTACTATAAATAGAAAGAAATTAATTGGCCAACTAATATATATAGAAAAAATTAGAAAAAATTAGCCGGGCATGGTGGTGCATGCCTGTAGTCCCAGCTACTCGGGAGGCTGAGGCAGGAGGATTGCTTGAGCCCAGGAGTTTGAGGTTGCTGCGAGCTAGGCTGACGCCACGGCACTCACTCTAGCCTGGGCAACAAAGCGAGACTCTGTCTCAAAAAAAAAAAAAAAAAAAAATAAGAAAAGCAAAGGAGGACAAGCCATTCCTTTCTACAAAGCAGCCCTTGGTGAGTCCCACCAAAAATAGAATCATGAGGCTAAATAGATCATGAGTTTGGTGTTCTTCATGTTTTTAGTTTAAAAATGTATTAAAAATAAAAAATGTATTAAAAGGGTTAGTATTGAAGATGGTAATGCATTTATGGATTACAAAGCTTCTTGTTCTTGTCCTACTTTTGACTTCACCTTTGTTTACACAAAGCACTTTCCTGTCAAAGTTACGGACCTAGAAATCCAGGCTCAGTGTTTGCAGAGGCCATGTGGTGTGGTAGTTCAAGTTATGGACTTTGAAACTCCCCAGATGACCAACACTTGTTAACTGCATGATCTTGAGCAAACTTTTTCATTTCTTGGAGGCTCACTCTCCTCATTTGTAAAATGGTTTCATAATACCTCTTCTACAGAATGGTTTAAAGAATCATTGACAATAATATATGCAAGTCTCTTAACACAGTGCATGGCACCCAATAAATGCTAAATAAATGGCAGCTCTTGCTATTGTTGTGAGCTAAGTAAGCCATGTATGAAACCCTGGATTCAAAACGTTGTAACAAATATGATGGATAAGGTGACCTCCCATTTTCCTAAAGTTTTGTGACCATTTTGAGTGTAGATAGACTTTAGAAATGTAGATGGAACAGTCAAATGGGTGGTTATGATATTTTATTTGTCTGGTTATACAGATAAATTCAAATTGCAGATGATGCAGAATTATATCATGTAGACATTTGACTTTTTCTCCCCCTCTATCCTATTTTGCAAAACAATTCTTTTCAAACTCTTCTCTTACATATCTCTGACATCAGTGTTTCTAGAAGCTCTAGAGCCAATTTTTGAGCCACCTAATAGTTTTCTAGAGCACATTACATTCATGTGTATCTAAGTTGTTTGACAGAGATACAGCTTTTTAATCTGTGTATGATGGCATCACTATCATTTTTATCCCAAGCCATAAATACCCATTTGCATACTTGGTCAGTTGTTTTTCCATTGATTCTACATGTATGTATTTGTGATCTTCTTTAGGTATTTCCTGCATTGCAATTTTAAGTGATCTTTCAAAGGCTTGTTTACAGTGATATTCAATACTTAGTACTGTGAGATCATTCCTTGTAAACAAGTGTTAATCTGTGTTAAATTTCATTATTTTAACCACCTCCCTCCCCAGTTTTATAAATTTACCTCCTTAGCCATCTAAAACTCATATTAATCGAAGTTATTCCAAACTAATATGTGCTATCCAAAGAGTACTCTAATATTAAAAATAATTTAAAAAATTCCCCCTTATAATTAAAGACTTTGTAAGGACTAGAATATAAGACAGCTTCCTTTTTTTCTGAGAGAGAACTAGTAGGGATCAAGGGGGAGGTAGGCTTTGTATTTGGGAAGATAAGAATATAGATTTTTTTGAAATATTTTATCTAATTTCATGACTTTAAAATCATGCATGTTTCTTATTTTTATTCATTGCATGTATGTATTAAGTGTCGGGATAATCCAGGCATGTAGGAGAAAAAGTTCTGGCTATTATAGGAACCTTGGAGAATATTCAAATTTAATAACAATGCATTGAACACCTACTATAAATATGTACAAAGCACTTGCAGAGAGAAAGATGTGAGTTGCAGCTCTGTTCTTAACAGCTTAAGCAAATTTGTCAACAAATTTGGTTATGTTCATATTGGACATAATGTGTTGGAGAGGCCTGCAGACATGTTCCACAAGGCAATTCACACAGGAAAAAACAAGAAGTGAAGAGAGAAAGTTTACATGTAAAAAAAAACCTTACATAGTAGATCATCACATGGAAGAACACACTTTGCACCAGCAAGTCATATTAAAGTAACAGTAAGGTTGCAACATATATCTATCGTAATGTCTGAGCACAAAGTGAGGTGTTTTAGAAGCTGTAGGGAAACAGGTACAGTTTGATGATGGTGCCATTGTGTGACAATTCATGGAAATGTATATACAAAACAATGTTAAGTGAGAGAATTAGATCACAGAGAGTATATAAACACTGATTATATCTATAATAATGCGTGTAAGTTGACATCTATTGGAAGAGGATTTGAAGGAATGTAAGTAGTTTAATGTTCATTTGCATTTTCTGTCTGCAACAGTTATTTAAGTGCATACTAATTTGAAAAGAATGGAATGAAAAATGATTCCCCATCACACCCCTAAAACACATATACATACACACATCTTTGTAAATAGATTGTGGTACAATATGATGTTCATTGTTTGTGATGTTGCAAGATTATCTATAAATCAAGGACTTAATTGAAGTTGTAGTTCTCTTTTTTATCTACCGTAAGTCTGATGAAGTATTTTCTGATCACTGTTTATTATAGCAATGAGAAAGGAGGAAATCTTTTCCTTATAAATCCTGACAATCTGCATTTTAAATCCTTCCACAATATGAATTCTTTGTCCCTACTAGATAAATACAGAAAATATAAGCTTGTTATTGCCTTATTCTCCCTTCCTTCCTTTCAATACTCAATAGCTCTTTCCTGACCTTTACCTGTCAGTTGATAGTTGAGATACATTGAGATGTGTTTATTAAGCACAGGCAGCTAAGGCTCAGATTCATATGCAGCTAACATGCTGAATAAACTGAAGACCTAGTATGTGCCAAACATCATTGCCTGGCACTCTTCAACAGGACCTCACTTGATCATAGTAGTAACCATCTGAGGTCTGAAATATTATCCCTATTCTTGCATGACAAAACTGAGCATCAGTTCAGTGGGCAGTTCTCTTCAGAGCCCAGGACAGTGGTCTTTCCTTTTTTCCATAATACCTTTTAAGTGGCTAGTTCCCCATAAAAAGAAGCTACGCTGCTCTGCGTGTTATGGGTTATAGTTTTAAACATACAAATTTTTAGAAAGCGGCATGTTTTTAAGGAAGATATTTTTTTAAAAAAAGAAAAAAGTACTGCTTTTCTTCATTTAAAAAAATGTATACAGTTGCTATATAATTTGTTTATAAGGGCATTTGGAAAATTTGATGCAAAGCAATTGAAAATTGTACAGACAATTTAAATGAAATCCAAACATGAAGCAAGACTCTCTACTACTTTAATTATTTCAATTAAATAAAACTTAGGAGCTGATAAAACCTTTTGAAGTTTTATTTAGAGAAGTGCATGATATTGGCATGCTGACCAATAACAACAGGAAATTAACGTATCATTATATGGTGATACAAACAAGGAAAATTTTTGGAGAATCATAAATTAAAAAATATAAGGATGGTAAATGGAGGTATCAAGGGGTGATGGGCACAATAAGATACATTAACTGTGAGGAAATTTTCTTACTCATCATATAACATTATTTAGCCTGCATTGGTATGATTGCAATGCTAGCTTCTATATGACTGGTGGAATATTATTGAGATTGGAAATGTGTATCAGATGATAATCAGTATTTTAAGATGGAGGCAGGAAGACCTGCTGGTATGAATCATGTAGAAAGATTAATTGGAAAACTATCTATTTAACAGAAGGAAAGGGATATCTGGAAAGAAAGGGAGATGTCTGAGAGAAAAAGAGATGAAAGGGAAATATCTTATAAATAGGAAATGTGGCCACAATGTAATGCAATTCATTTATATAAATCATTCATCTCCTTTTCTCTAGTCACACTATGTTTGGGGGTTCACAAGAGTAAGAAACCTGGATGAAGAGGTAATTGTTTAGAAAAAGAATTACAGGGTTGAAATCAGTGAAAGGAACAGCATTTTACAACATTTTTAAACAGATCACCAACAGTAAATGGCATGAAGAATGCATGAAAAAAGGTATTACTTTCTAGTCAAGTTTTAAAGACCTCTATTGATGATATACAGCTCATTCAAATTCCAGTGAATAATTGGAAACAGAGGCTTTATGAAACAGACCTCTCGTTTAACTTGTTCACCTGACAGTTGGCTTGGAATGATATTTTATTACCAATCGACCTAAATTAAAATACCCAGCTCACAGAAAAACCCTACAGACAGTGTCTGGAATGTTAAAACACACACTGTATATAAATATAATGACACTAAGATAAAGACAAAGATTGACAGAAACAATGACAGTGAACGTTAATGTGATACCAGCAGCTTTGAGCTCCTTCCATCAACAGTGTAGAACATGATGAAATTACCAGAATGGGCAGTACAGTTGGCTTTTTTAACTTCTTTCTTTCTTTCTTTTCTTTCTTTCTTTTTCCTAGTGTTGAAACAGGACCTTGCTCTGTCACCCAGGCTGGAGTGCAATGCCGTGATCATAGCTCACTGCAGCCTCCAATCCTGGGCTTCAAGCAATCCTCCTGCCTCAGCCTCCTGAGTCTCTAGAATGACAGGCATGTGCCACCATGCACAGCTAATTTTTTCATTTTTTGTAGCGATGGAGTCTGGCTATGTTGCCCAGGCTGTTCTTAAACTCCTGGGCTCAAGCGATCGTCCTGCCTTGGCCTTCCAAAGTGCTGGGATTATAGACATGAGCCACCGTGCCCACGCTAAACTCTTCAACCTTAATTATGTTTAATACTTTTTAATAAAGATGTGCCAAACATCAAATATATACAAATATACCTACATATATGTGTGTGTATACCGTTAGCCATCCATCTATCCCCAAGTGCATCTCACCAAGATGCAAGCCCATGCAATTGTGTTCTGTTCTTCTCTGGTCTTTGTTTAAATGTATACTTAAGGACTTTGTGAACAGTACATAGTATAAATATGGTTTGGACCCATCAAAATGCAGATCATAGGATCCAGTGAACTTTTCCTTACCAAAGAACTGAATTGCTGAATGTCATATTATTATTAAATTACAGGAGTTTCAAACTTACTGCTATTCCCTAATTACTTCTCTTGAGTGGTTATTATATGGGATCATCAGATGATCATGGTCTGTCATGTTATTGCTATCTTTCTTCATAAAAATATATTTTATCAAAGCTTAATCATGTAATTATCCAGTAAATGAATGATAGAACAATTACAGTTATATGGTTCATTACCTTATGTCCCATTCCCTGATTTAAGCCTCTCAGTTTCATATCTTTGTTGTGTAGAATATTTATAACAAATCAGTTCTCTTCTCTGGAAGTTAGTGTCATCATCTATAAAATAAAGTGTCGAACGTCATTTAAATAATCTATAAATTCCCATCTAGCTCTAAAATTCTGTGCTCCATTGATTATCCCCAAACTATTATGCCAGTTCACGAGGCCTTTTAAAAAAAATTATATATATATGTATATATATATATTTAAAAAACACTTGACTTTATTGATTTGCATGAATTAAGAACTGGTGTCATACCAGAACTCCTTTCTGCTTAACTTTATAATGAGGGATGAATGTATTTGGAAATGTTTGGCCCAAGAAAAGAAAAGGTACGGGAATAACCAGTCTTCAAGTTGATGATGAAATAGTGACTGGCTTTCGCTCTCTTGGTAAAGGAGGGAACAAACTGTATCAAATCTCAGAGGGCATAGTGTAATGGTGGATCCAAACATTCTCTAGAAACTGGAGACACTTGGGGAAGACGAGCATTTGATGCAAAGTATCACTTAGCCTCTTCTCTAGCTTGCCTTAAAGCCAGGGAGTCTAAACATGGAGGGAACAAAAGCAAGAAGAGTTGGAGGTGGGTCTCACAATTCAGCAGGAAGATACACTTTATATATTTTCTTACATATTAATTATTTATTTATTTTTCTGAGCTATTTCTCCTACAGAAGATAATACTTATCATTGGCCTTTAATGATACAAACATCATCGTTACTACCAAAGTCACTTTATATGCACAGGTTTATAATGAGTTTAGTTTGGATGTATCAAGGTTCAAGGACAGAGCCTGATCCTTCCTCCATACTAATCAATTTACAATCCAAACGTGTCAGAATCGTGTGACTTGTGTTATATCTGTTCATCCTTGTAAACACGGCACATTTTATAAAAATAGACATACTTGGATTCTAAATAATCATTTAGTACAAGTTCAAAATCGAGTAAGTCACAGTTGGCAAACACAGAGTCCCCGCTAACATGTGAGAATGGGATCATCCAGTGAATGTCAAGTCTGTTTCTTCTTTAATGTTATGTAATGAATGGGCAGTGAGGATGACAAGCCACTCAAGAAAGAACCAGTCTTAAAGTCCGCTCTTTTTTTTTTTTTCTGTTTTCTCATAACATATTCAATTCCATGTAAATATTGCAAACAGCTGAATTGCAAATGTTAACCTAAACATGAATAAAAAATGTTGATATTTTATTTAACCTAAAAATAATGATTTATGGATAGGCTGCTTTTATGATTATCATATTTAAAATATATCATTTTACATTGGGAATACAGGGAGAATTGTCACTGTTATTTTATAATAAGAAAATTTGTTTTAAGTGCATTAAAAATACAGTAGGTGATTATTGCAATATAAAGGGAAAAGTTGTTTGCTTTTGACAGTCTGTCAGTAACTATAGCCTAGGAAGAAGAAAGTATGGTAGCCGCTTTATATAAAGCAGTAGGAAAAGGACACAAACTCAGAGAAATTTTACCCAGCTGCTGTTATTAAAGAAATTCTTTTATAGAAGAGAGGCTGCTTTTTTTTTTTTCTATCTTTCCGTTTTTGCTTCCATCTCTGAATCCATTGCTTTCATGTGGCATGCAAAGCGTCTGTGCATGGCAGCCTGTAACTTCTGTTATTTAAACTGCCAACTGTTAAAATGGATTGAGTTGAACCAGAGGAGGAAAATAGCCCCACTGAGGCAAATGCATTTTTACACCCCTCTTTAATAAAATATTTTAAGGTATAGCTGGAAAGTTTCCCCTCAGACTTTCATCTAAAACTGTTAGATTGTAGCTTTGTGAAAGAATCATTATTGACTCCTGTCAGACAGTTTTGGAGAGGAGGTGAAGAGACTTGTCTTGTGACTCTCTGTGCACTTTGTCAAATCAGGTACTTTGAGCAAAAGTACGAAGTGAAGGCTGATGTCGGGGAATGCCTTGAAGCAGGAACTTGTGCTAGTCTCCTGCGACTTCTTTCTTTCTTTCTTTTTTAAGGAATCAGATTGGATTGTAAAATGATCGGAACATGACTGGACACAAACACGTTTATTGCAGGCTCAGCAGCCATTACATATCATTAGTGAAAGGAGATAAGGGGCAAGGGGGACCATTTTGATGTCAGTTTCATTCTTTTTAAGGACAAATGCATTCACTGATGAGAAATAAACTGGCATCTGTAAAACTTTAGAGACCAGTAATACTTTAATGCCTTCTTTTCCTGTAGGTAAATGTACAACTTTGTAATAGTCAATATAAACCAAAATAATGGGTAGTGTTGGAGTTGCTTGTAAGGGTGCCAATTCTGAAGCAACTGTGACTTATCAGAATCAGTATATTTCTGTTTCAAAATACCTTACCTTTTTCTTACCTCGGTGCATACAATTGTCCTTATACTACCTCGACTACAGTTAATGCCAAAATCCAAAATGTCAAAAGTGATAATGCATTTTATGAAGAAATATAATTTGGCCTTAACTTTCCACCTATAAAATACCATATCCTTACACATCGACTCTAAAGTGAGTCCCATTTTCTGACTTTTCTTTTTCTCTCTTCTCCTTGCCAAAGAATCTCTATAGTTGGCTTGCTCGGCAAAGCGTTTTATTTGCCCTTCTGAACATTAGCTATTTTAAGAATCTGAATGTATTATGGCAGGGAACACAAGATTTCACTTCAACCCCCTTGATGCCCCCCCTCTGCCAAATTAATGCTTTCTCTTCTGAGTGTTCCAGGGAAGAGGAAAATTGCTAAGGTATAACTGGTACAAAGGAGTAATCTAAACAGAAGAGCCATTCCAGGAAAGTACAGTATCTGTGTGCCCAGCGTGGATCTTGGCCCTGCCCTACTTCCAAGCTTCTAACATAGCCTCATAGTCATTTCTTCTGTATTGTGATTTTTTTTTAAGTGAAGCACTTTTAGATGTCCCATATGGTTTAAAACAAATCAGAAATTCATGTCCTAAATGTTTCGTTAGTCAGAATAATTAAGTTGATCAGTTCGGGGAGCGGTGGAAGCAAAATAATGGGGTCATTGAAGCAGTCAAGCTCTAATGGGAACCTGAGCTCATTCAGATATCAAATCTAATAATTGTTCTACACCTGTATGCACAGTCCCATTGAGCAAATTCACATTAAAGGTTTAGTGGAACAGTTTCAATGCTGTGGTCCAAAGGGACTTGCTACCGTTTTCACAAGAAAGCACTGAATATTTTTTGGCAATATGTTTCTTGTGATGTGTTAACTAAGCTCTGTATGTGTATGTTGGTGCCCTGTCCCTACCTAGGGAGGAGGAAAGGGGAGAAATAGATTTCCAGAAATGGTTTTCTTACCACTTAACACTTTGACTGCCATGCTAGGAAGGAAAAGAAAAAAAGTATTTCCTTGGGGCCACAGTGTTTTATTGCAAAAATAGAATAAAAACTTTGAAAACAAAACAATCCTTTCTAATTTAATAAAAATGTTTATTGTTTTCTGTGTGTGAGTTATGTGCAATTAAATTGTCAATATTAATTGTAACAATAAGAACATCAACAATTAAGATTTTCTCCAACCAACTGCAGGGTTTTGCCCAGGGGGCCACCCATCACGTAGTATGTATGCTATAGCATGGCAGCGTGAGTTGCCTGCACACCACGCAGCTCCCAAGGTAAAGAAATGTGTGAGTTACATATGCTTCACGAGGCCCCAGGCTCAAAACTAGCCTGGGTTAAATACAACTCACATGGCAGTTAATGCATTAAAGATGATAAGTGTGCTCTCAAGCATTTGCCACCTGGAGGCAATAACACGAGATGACTGAACTAACTAGACGGTTGGGGCATGGGGGTTGTTCACCTATACAACCTAATAGAAATGAGTGTCACTTAACCCTTTCTCTTCATAAAAGAAAATGGTGTCAAGCATGATTGAAGTAGAAAGTAGCAATTAGGCATTCTGTAATAATGCAGTGTTTCATTTCTCATATGTCACCATATGACTGTAACAGCAAACTGACTGCCTTTGATTCTCCTATAAGATAACTAAGGAGAGTTGACAGACCTAAAAGAAGTTTAAAGATCTAAAGAGTGAAAAGATGAATTTAATTCTGCTCTATAATGACCGTTGAACTAACCGATCTCTAATAGAACTCTCTCATTGGAGGCTTCAAAGCACACAGGAAAATTGAAAGATTTACAATATATTTTGAACAACCATGAAAGACAGATATGGCCAGCTTTCTTTATCAAAAAAGGCAACCAAAGCTGAATTCCCTTACCTAAAGAATAGTTTTAATGCATACACACAAACTTGTACATTTAAATGAATATTATATACACTAATATTTTTATTTCTTTGGGGATAAAAAAATGTGTTCATTTGTGTGCTCATTCAAAAATCATTTACCAAGTGTCTGTCATATTCCAAGCACCAAGAAAACAGATGAAAAGGGCAGTTACTGCCTTTATAGAGCTCACAGTAAAGTGGAGGAAGACAGATTGTACAGGGACAATCACAGTATAAAGCTCAACAGATGAGTAGGAGTTTCTTGGGTAGGAAACGAAAAAAGGAAGAGAAGCATGATCCAAGAAAGGGAACAGCATTTATGGAGGCAATGAGAACACGATATATTCAAGGAAGTGCCAACTGCTTAACGTTGCTAGAGTATAAATCTGAGAGGCTAGAAAGATGAATAGTCATGATAGGCCATGTATAACAAGGAGTTTGATTATTTTACTGCAGTGATGAGGAACCAATTCAGGATTTAACTTATAGTAGCATAGTCCAGATATATGTTATAGAGTAACTGTCTCCTAACAATGCGGAAGGTTGATTGGGTGGGTATGAGGCTAGAGACATGGAGAAATTTAATAAGGGTCTATTATAAGAACCTTAAAGAAGAAGGCCTGTGCCCACACTAGAGCAATGGTATTAGAGATGATGAAGAGAAATAGATCCAAAAATGAGTCAAGAGTTAGTATTGACTGAACTTGCTGAGCAGCTGGATATGAGGGTAAAAAAAAAAAAGGAATCTAGGATAATTTATTTATCATATGATGTAGTGTAGGATAGTTTTATTAGTTTGCTAGGGCTGCTGTGACAAAGTACCATAACCTGAGTGGCTTAAACAACAGAAATGTATTGTGTCATAGTTCTGGAGTCTAAAATTCCAAGATCGAGTGTCAGCCAGGCCATGCTCCCTCTGAAGGTACCAGGGAAGGATCTGGTCTAGGCCTGTCTCCTAGGTCCTGGTGGTTTTCTGACAATCTTTGGCATTTTCTAGCTGGTAGAAACATCACCCTGAACTCTTCTTTCATCCTCACATAGCATTCTCTCATAGTGTGTATTTGTCCCAAATTTTTCCTTTTTCTAAGGACACTAATCATACAGGATTAGAGCCCATCTTAATGACTTCATTTTAACTTCATTATCTCTGTCAAGACCCTGTCTTCAAATAAGGTCATCTCATTCTGAAGTACTGGAGCTTACGGACTCCAACATATGAATTTGCAGGAGGTGAGGAGAACACAATTCAATTCATAACATGGACCCAGTTACCAAAATAAGGAAACATGAATAGGAGGGAATAGGATGAAAGGAAAGGAACTCAGTTTAGTCTGGATCTTGAGTCTGAAGTAGCTTTGGAACAATCAGGAGAAATATCTAGAAGGTGATGGAGGCTGTAGCTAGAGCCTAGGAAATGCAAAATTTGAGATCCATTAGCATACAGGAAGAAGAGTAGTTAGAGTAGTTGAAACTTTACAAGTGGCTAAGTATACCCATGGAAAGTAGCTCATGGAAAGTATATAGAGTAATATGGGAGAGGGCAAAAAATAAAACCTTGAAAATTACTAACACATAAGGGACAAGGAAAAGATAATAGCTTAGAAACAGAGAAGCATCAGGCAAAGAGATAGCTTGAGAATGAAGAAAGAATAGTAATATACAAGCCAAAAGAGGAGAGAGCTTCGTGGAAGGAGTAATTGTCAACAGAGAGGTCAAGGAAAATGAAGACTGAAAAGAAAAATCTTAATACTGAAGGCGGGAATGTGATACTATTTGGGATAGGCCTATTCATAAATACAGTCATCATGGAACATAACATACCCTGTATTTTCAATATAATTTCACTTTATTTGTTACTAGAGAAAAGAAAAAAATGAATTTATTTATACATTGTAAAATTGTATACTTACAGAAATTATATTTTTCTAGATCATCTAGTTTTTTTTCTAATCTATAAGGAAGTATTTTCTACTGGAGTACCTTTCAAAAGGTAAATAATCCTGACAGAGAATCTTTTAGAAACAATATGTACAAATTCTGTCTTGCTCTGGAAATTTTGATATTTATGGTTATTGTGTTTTGTGACTAGTGTTCAGAATAGGATAAAATAGAGCATCTGAGAATGAGATTGTAATGTGGTTGGTCAGAAGAGAGTCTTCTTTGGAAGTAGCTTTCACTTCAAGTCATTGTCTGTTTTTTATGTGGTTAACACTGGAGCTCTCAGGGCTGCTAAATGTCATTTTATGTACTACTTCACAATCTAACCATACATATTAACCTTTTCCCTCAACTCCCCTAAAAACACAAAGCTATCTCTAAAACCAGCTTCAAAGATTCACAATTAAACCCATAGCAAAAGAATATATTGAAAAGATAGAATTTGTAAACTATTTATTGTCCCATATAAATATGTATGTATGGGAACAAATGACATATTTATATGTCTATAAATCCTCGTAAAAGTTTTATTCAGAAAAAGAATCAACATGTATTTATCACATGGCTGTTTAGTATTGAGAAAGCTAACAAAGAGGTAGAAGAAACTCATTCTTTGCCATGCCTGAACTACCTTCTTATAAAGGCAATATATGACATGATAGTGAACAGTGTGAAACTGATCATACTTAAAAGCTGAATTGTGTGGTATAAGCTAAGTTTGTGCTATTGGAGTCCAGAGGAGAGAAAGATCAGTGAAAACTAGAGGGTCAAGGAGGTAGGATTTGAACTGGACTTTGAGGGATGTGTAGTCCTAAATAAAGGGGAGGGACAGGGCAGAGGGAGCATATATGCACAGTGCTGGAATATGTATACATAGGTTCGTGGCACAATTATGAATCTAACCTAACTAGAGTCAAGGGTGAGCAGTAGAGAATAGGGACAAGTCTGATTGGATAGAATAGGATTTGATTAAAAACAATCAACAATTTAAAAAATAAAACCAGAAAATACGTACCCCATAAATTTTCCCTTTACTTTTTCAGCTACCACAAATTTGAGAGTCAAATTTATTACACATATATTCTAATCTCCCTGAGCTATTTTCTTTAGTGTGAATCTGTTCACTTTTATCTTCATATGTCTTGCAGTGGATTTTAATTTGTGAGCCCTCCAAAGTCCTTTTGAAAGTTAACTTATTACAATTTTTATTATTGTTTTTTGGTGGTGTTTTCACCGCTTCAAATTTAGGAATGGGCCAGATTAGTCTTGTTTTAAATCCACTGCAGTCTTTTAAGCTGGGAAGTAAGCTTAAAAACTTAATAGCTTACCTGGTCTATTGTATGAAATAGTGTTGCACCTTGTGATAACTCTCCGAAAAATTTTCTCTCTTCAAATCATTGTGAAACTTTCGTTAGTACAACACACCATGATATTTCTCGGCTTTTATGTAATGCAAAAATAAACAAATGTATATATATATATAGGTCTTGACATATATATCAATGATTAATGCACTAGTTACTTATTAGATGATAATACAGGATATGCTTATGTAAACATTTTTTATTATGCCATAAAAATAAAAACACAAAACTTTAAATATACCCTGTTTTAAGAAATAATGGCCTAGTACACTCCATTGACTTTTTTAAATGAAACTGGCTTCATCATTGGGAATTACATCATATAATTAATGTCTTTGTTATATTGGGCTCTTTTAGAACAAGAACTTACTCCAGATACCTTAGGAAAAAAATGAGTTTTACTTCCTTTCATATGTCTGTTCATTCTTTTCTATTCTCTTTCAACTGACTTATTACTCTATTGAGTAGTGCTGTTCATCACAAATTATGCCATGTGTTTATTATGAGCTAACCTATAAATTGGCTGCCCCTGAGGGAGCCAGATGTCCACTGTGGCCCCTTCATTGGCCACTGTTGGGGGGAAAAAGCCTATTTAGTGCTGCTTTCCTAAGTAAAAAGAAAAAAACTATGAGCAGGACAGTTTTAGCTAGAAGTGGTGTTGAGCAAGTCAGACTCAATGACCTGAGATAGCTGTTTGCGCTGTAAGAAAATATCACCTCTTTCAGGGTCATGGAAAATGCAAGTGTAAGTTATACTCATGGCCTCCCCTTACTCCTCAACCTTCTGAAGTCTGGCTTGTGCTCCTCTTATTTCACTGAAATTGCTCTCATTAAGGTCTCTAATGACCTCCATATTTCTGTATCTGTGAGTTTCTGTCTTTATTTTACTGCATCTTTCTACAACATGTGATATTATTGCTTATTCTATTTTTCAAAACATCTACTCCCTGGGATTTCATAACCTGTACTCTAATGGTTCTTTCTGTACCTATCTGAATATTTGCTGTCCGTTTTCTTTCAGAGATTCCTCCTCCTATGCTCATCTGTTAAATATCAGTGTTTCCCAAAATTTGATCATCAGCCCACTGCTCTACTTACTCTACATACTTTCCTGAGTGATGACTCCAGTTATCGTATATGGGATGAGTCTCCCAAATCTTTGTTACTCTTTCTAGGCCTCTCCCCTGAACCTTAGTCTTGAATATTTTTGACGGCCTGCTGGACAGCTCCACCTGGATATTTCAAAGGCATCTTCGACTTTACAAATCTCAGACTGAACTCATCATCATCTCCTCGAATGTAACTCTTCCTTCTGTGTACCCTATCTTAGTTGACGGAACCATCATTCTCCCAAACATACAGGCTGGAAATTTTGGAGTTATGTTGGACTCCTTCTCTATCCCTCATGTCTGATTAACCCCTAATTCTTGTCCTCTTTAAGTTCATCTACTACACGATCACCAAATTGAACTATCTTACCATTTCACTACCTATTGCACGTCTAATGTCCAAGAGCCTTAAAATGTCATACAAGAAGATTCTGTGTTCTGGCCCATAGTCCCTTGCTTTTGATTAATACTGACTTGCTTACAGTCCTAACACATTTTTCCCCCTCATCTCTTCTCTGCTTTTCCTGGAATATACTTTTTCTTCAGGCTAACTCATTCTTATCCTTTAAGAGTCAACTATAACATTGCTTTCTCTAGAAAGCCTTCCCAGAGATGCCTACCCCAAGGCTTGGCTTAGTGTTCTTTTTCTGCGCTCCTGAAGAGTATACCCCTAATCATAGCACTCACTGTAATTGTCTTCTCATTGTCTTTGTATGCCATCCCCATTTGAGTGAGAACATCTTGAGGCAAAGGGCTGAGACATTTCCTTTTTGAATCGGGGGATACAATATAATCTAAGTTCTCAAACTGACTCGCCGAGAACTGTATAGCAGAGTACAGAAGAAGTCTTAACATATCTCTGTAAGACTAATTTTTTTTTTTTTAGACAGAGTCTCACTTTGTTACCCAGGCTAGAGTGAGTGCCGTGGCGTCAGCCTGGCTCACAGCAACCTCAAACTCCTGGGCTCAAGTGATCCTCCTGCCTCAGCCTCCCGAGTAGCTGGGGCTACAGGCATGCGCTACCATGCCCAGCTAATTTTTTCTATATATATTAGTTGGGCAATTAATTTCTTTCTATTTATAGTAGAGGCGGGGTCTCACTCTTGCTCAGGCTGGTTTCAAACTCCTGACCTCGAGCAATCCGCCCGCCTCGGCCTCCCAGAGAGCTAGGATTACAGGCGTGAGCCACCGCGCCCAGCCTTGTAAGACTAATTTTTAAATCAAAAGGCCACAATCACTACATAGTACCTCCCTTGAAAGAAGAGACTGGCTCATTTATCTCTGTATCCCTCTAGCACTGTGCCAGGCACCTAGTCAGTTTTCAAAAAAAAATGGTTAAAATGAATTGCAGGCCAGTTTTTGGACGGGGGACAACATGCCCAACCTGGGACCATAGTCTGCTTGTGACAACAAAGCTTCCCCTCTTCCCAGCGAATCGGTCTACTCAGGAAACCAAATTAAAGGTCAGCAGGTTGCCTGGCAAATCTTCTGCCCTAGGAAAAAAAAAAAAAATCAGTGACCAGTTTTACTAGATGCATCATTCAACCCAGGCTAGAAACTCTAGAAATAATCTCTTTCTACCCTAAGGGACAAATCTGTCCAGACAACTGGAATCCTAAAGCAGAGAAGTAATAGAAGGCAGTCTGGCAACATTTCTATACCCACTGGATGACAATCAGAAAAATAAATAGTTATAAAATATTTTCATTCTTCTCAAGGGCATAAAAAATACCCTAGCCCATGATGGCTTGTGAAATAAATAAAAAGTAAGAACCGTGATAAATTCTGACTTCCTCGCTGATCTTTATTAAGTCTTTGTTTTTATAGGCTAGTTTGAAAAAGACTTTTATAAATATCTGTTTGCATCTTATCTCCTTTTCCCAAAAGTGGCTAAAAAATGTCATAGTGCCATAACAAGGCTATCTAGACTTTTAAAAAGTATAATAATATCTCGATGTTAAAATCTTTGGAATTTGACTCTTATAATATCAGATATAAAAAATGTTAAGCTTTTACTCTATATCAGATAAAATTCTGGTCCTTTTACATTATTGCCTCATTTAGTCTTTGTAACTACCCTGTTAGGTAAGGTCTTCAATATTATGTTTCTGTTCGCAGAGAGAAAATTAAATTTAGAAAAACATAGCTTTTAAGGGGCAGAACAAAGTTGTGAACCCATTATATAGGGCCATACACTGAGAACTTTGACTTATCCGAAACACTAAATTGTGAATATCCCCTGTAAATAGAAACAGCTTTCTTCTTGAGGCTTGTTGCTTGATTTGTGTGTGTATGTACATGCATGCACATGCTTCCCACCTATCAAAAGATTATCATGGGCCAAGTACTACATTATCTCATTTACTCCTGTTAATACCTTACAGTTTAAATACTTTTATTATCCTCATTTTGCAGATGAGGAAATTGGTGTTTAGAAAGGCTCATTTTGCAAATGTGTAGATGTGAGGGGGGCCTAATTATTAAATAGTTAGGAAAAATATGTCCAGTAGTCTACATTAATACCGTGTTTCCCCGAAAATAAGACAGGGTCTTATATTTATTTTTCCTTAAGAAGATACCATAGGGCTTATTTTCAGGGGATGTGTTATTTTCCCCTCAAAGCCTCAGTTTGCAGCACGCACAGGATGGCTGGGACCTGACAGGGGAGCCGACCTTGTTGGTGGGGCTGCCCGCACCTTTCCTTCCGGTCATCTCTGGGATAGTAGCTGTCAGGATGGGGCAGATGAGAAGGGCTGCTCGGCTTCTTTACCACTCTGGGAAGAAATGCATGGGTTGTGCAGATACGCTGCATAGCCACGCCCATCACTAGGCCTTATTTTCGGGGTAGGGCTTCTATTGCACAAATGCTTAGAAATCCTGCTAGGGCTTATTTTATGGGTAGGGCTTATTTTCGGGGAAACACGGTAAGTTCAAAGACAGCACATCCCAGCTAACTTTATTTCGCTCCACTGTCATATGTCGCACCGGTATCAGTGCTTGTAAGAAAGATTAGAATGCTGAGTGCCCCTGGCCATCCTACACACCAGCCCTTGCACTATACAGGAAAAATAACCCAGAATGCATGCCTTCACTGAAAATGGGTCAGTATCATTTACCATCAAAGGACAGACTTTTCTTCTATTTTAATTTGTCATTTGTAGGCAACATGTTGCAAAGCAATTTTGAAATTTCATGTGATTTTTATCATTGGAGTAAAACTCTCCAGATGATGTGATGACATACTTCCTTTTTTTTTCCTGGAATTTTTTACCCATCTTTTTGGAGAGAGTCAATCTTTTGGAGAGAGTCACTTTTAAACACTTGAACTTTTAAAATTTAGAATCTGAAATACGTGAAATACCTTTATAAACGTTAACAGTGTGTAAACACAAATTTATTCATATTCTAAACCTTGTAAGCCATTCAGTTCCTATCAGGGAATATTCTATAGCCTTACTTAAGCAGGGCAGAAAAATGGCACTTGTTTTTTGTCCTTTTTTTACTTTCCATTATAGTGTACTTAGTGATGGCATAATTAACAAGGAATTAATTCAGAGATTATTGAATCCTGGACTACTCTTTCTTTAAATTGAAAGCAGTATGTGCTTTGCGGCTGAAGACTGAGCATTTAATAGCCTACCAGGTTTTTTCCCTAATTTGCCGAATTAATCATGCTCAATGCCAAAAATTCAGACACTATAGAAAAATATAAAAAAAAAATCATAGTCCTACCATTCAGAGATAACCACTGTTTTTATTGATATATATCCTTCCAAACTTTAAAATTATAATGTTACAAATTACACAAGATTTTTTTCAAAAATAAACATATGACATACCCTTTTGTAACTTACCTTTTCTGCTTTATGATGCGGACCTCTATGGAATACTTATAGATCTATGTAATAATTTAGATTGGCTGCGTAGTATCCTAGTGTATGTAGGTACCATCTAATCCCATGATGAGCATATAGGGTATTTATGATTTTCACTGGTACAAACAATGCTGCAAAGAACATCAGTGTACGGTGATCCATAATTTTACATTTTTCTGATAATGTGAGGACTGGACTTGTTTCAATAGACTTAAAAATCGGGAATGATTCTCCAAGACTTCTTATATAAGCGGTAAACAGCTAGTTAGTAGCCATTTTTAATCACCTATATGCTCAGCCTGGCACCGAAGTTATGCATGGATTGTATTAGACACTAAAATGACAAAGGAACTTCTATGAGTTATAAATATAAAATTAAGAAGCTGTATTTTAACTCTATCCTAATTGCCCATATTTAAAACAACTGGCTTCTACCTTAAGGGACACTTTATATTTTAAAGCAATGGCACTGGCAGCTGCTAAAGTGTCTGTGATATTAACCATACAGGTTGCCTTTGTTCATACAACTGGTTAAGTAATTAAGCGTAGGCTGGCATGGGGAACACTACTAATGGGAAACACCTGTTTATAGACTCGCAAATTGTAAGCTGTAGGTTAAATATCTTCCCTCCTCAAAATCACAGGCAGTGGTATATTTCCATGATCTGGCTCTTTGGGAAGTGGAGGCATCGTACAGGGAGAGGACTGTCATTTCTGCCTTACTATGAAGCCAGAGAGCCTACATAGCCCCAGAGTACCTGGGGCTACTTAAGCTTAGAGAGTTGGGCTGACTACCTAAAACTTCCATCATCAGCAAGAAGTAGGTAGCCCAGACCCAAGAGATAGGTTGTACATGTTAAAAACAAAAAAGAATGAATATATATAGTCTTAGAGTGATATAGATACAAAAGCAGATGACAGGTAAGTGTATTCTAAGTCAGCAGATCCGCAACAAAATTCAGGCAGATCACAAACAACTGCCATAGAAAATGACAGAGGATTGTCCATTGTATGATCAAAGTTGGAGAAATGGCTGATGCCTAGTATTCTTAATCATGAGGATCTATCCCACACATGGAGCAGAAAAGCACAAAAATGACAGGTGGTAGTAATGAATTGACCCTGTAGCCATAGTGCCATTTAACAGCTAGTTTATTCTGCATCACCCCAAATGGCTGCTCAAACTCTCACCCTGCCAAGCACTCTTGGCCCAGGTCATTGCAATCTGTGCCTTGATCAGCTCTTCTACTGTCACTCTTGATAGTGCTATCTAGGCTTCAACCATAGAACCTAATCAGATGATTTCAGAGAGCCCCATTTCTGTGGATTTTTCTTTTTTGAAGCAGAGCTACTGTTTTGTATGTAAACGCTTCGACGTTGTTTTTTAAAAATAGAATTTAAATTAAAATTGCATGTTTAGGAAAGAGCTATCACTACATCTTAGTCCTTATAATAATGAATCTAGCCAGTGCATTTCCTTTAATTATTTTCTTCCTTCTCTTAGGAAAAAAAGAAGGTTAAAAATGTATAGGCATTCCGGGTATGGTGGCTCATGCCTGTAATCCTAGCACTCTGGGAGGCCAAGGCAGGCGGATCACTCAAGGTCAGGAGTTCGAAACCAGCCTGAGCAAGAGCGAGACCCCATCTCTACTATAAATAGAAAGAAATTAATTGGCCAACTAATAGATATAGAAAAAATTAGCCGGGCATGGTGGCACATGCCTGTAGTCCCAGCTACTTGGGAGGCTGAGGCAGCAGGATTGCTTGAGCCCAGGAGTTTGAGGTTGCTGTGAGCTAGGCTGACGCCACGGCACTCTAGCCCAGGCAACACAGTGACACTCTGTCTCAAAAACAAAAGAAATGTATAGGCATTCTCATTCTCCCTTTATATGTTCGTTGCTTTTCATGCCCTCTCCCTAAATAGGAAAAATTTATAATTATATAGTCACCAATATAAGGGAACTAGAACTCACTTTTCTTTACTAATCAAAAATTAACAGCTATCTTTCTTTTTCTTCTTGTTGAAATTCTACCTAACTTTTAGAGCCTGATTGGGATGAAGTTTTCCCAGATCCCCAACTCTTATACTTAAGGGATATGATTTTTCTCTACTCTGAACTTCCATTGTTCTTAGAATGTAATAGATGCCACAAGAGACATATAGCTTCATGTTCAAGTTGTTGGTACATTTATCCTTTCCACCATAATAATGTATAAGGGTGCCTGTTATGGTACCCTACACATAGCTTATATAATAAAAATTTGTGGATGGACAGATAGAAGGAAGTCTTTCCTTTCCTTATACTACTGTCAAAATATATTCCCTCTGTGTAAGCAGCGAAACTGAAGGTGAATTCAAGGATCAGTTCCTGATTTGTTGCTGATGACTGGATGATTATTTAATCAACAGTGTTTGAGAAACTGCTATGTGTAAGCCACTATGATAGACACCTCAGGTGACTCCGCTATACTTTTCGTGGTTTCTGTTTGTTTATTCTTTAACCTAAGTTTCACATTTATAAATTTTTGGGAAGCTTTTCCAACTATATTCTAAAATTCTTCATAATTTTATTTGTGGCCTTTCTGCATATTTTCCAGATATGCAGGCATCCTCATGAGACTTTCAACCTCATAGAGAGAAAATTTGTCTTAGGACCCAATTGCATTCTCCAGTAAAGAAGCAAACATAATGCATGGCTAATGTACAAAACCAAGGACATTTAAAAAAAATCTATTCACTAGCTTTGACATTGAATCCAAAGATAATCAATAGCAAGGTCTGTGGCAGTTGAAATACTGAACAATATACTGATTTTATTTTTTTCTGAGCCATGCTTTTTTAAAATCCTTTGAAATTCTCAAGTTATCAATTATGTAAATACCATTCATTTAAAAATCCCAAGAGGTTGGCTGTACATGTTATGAAAATATCATGTTTATGATAGATAAAAGTGAGTATTGCATATTTTCTACATTTGTAGCTTAATATGGATTACATTTTTAATGCCTTGAAGTAATATTATTGTACTATGTGATTTTACTTTTATCACATATTTCAGTCTCCCTAAAGTTACTATAATTGAGTTTGTTTGATAATGTACCATTATATTAGTACGGGACTTGATAGTTTGCAAAATATGAGGTTCATAATAGAGATAGAGAGTACAGTTACTACCTGGCAGGGAGGATAAGAAGAAAGTGAAATATAGAAAAGTGATTTAATCTCACTACTGCAGTTTTGTAAAATATAATTTGTTTTTCCCCTAGCACAGCAGAGTTTCATGCTGATAACAAGCTACCGAATTAATAAATCCATTGCAACTATTGAGACTTTTCCTTTAATAACATAACGAATGCTGAGCATTAAGGAAAGGTGTTCTTTGTACAGATGTTACCTCTAGCAGATCTACATCCCTAAGCATAGGAAAAATACCGACATCATACCCTGAGCAATATCAATGTGAAGATAATTTGTGCATCTCAATTAGAATACTGTATTTTTCACACAAAAGCACGCTGTTTCTTAGAACACATTTGCTTATTTTCCAATTGGAAAGACATTTAGAGGTCTATTTTGTTATCATTACATGTGCTTAACTCCAATTACAGTTAATGGGAGTTGTGTGTCTATAGTCACAGTAGCCTCTGAACTATTTTAACATTATTGCTTTCCATTACCATCCTCGTTAAAATAACTTTCATCTCTTTTGCCAACCTGAACTACCACAGTAATCTGAGTTTCTGTTTTCTTTGCACGGATTTATTTGCATGTAACGAAGGACACAGATTATACAACATGGCCTCTTTCTAGTTTTAAAAATGTTATAATGTCACTGAAATTAGAATAGGGTTAGAACTATTTAATTGTTAAGTGGAGGTAATTGATTGGCATCTAGACATATAATTTGTACATCACCCTGTGCATACAGTTCTGTTACTATAAAGCAATTCAGTATAGTTTAATACCTGTCGTATCTAATGGACATCAAAATTGTAAAACATATAAAATATATGAGAAAATAAGGTTTACAGACTACATGTACTAGACTCTGTCAACAACCAGCAAAACTACATTTAATTCCAATTATTCAAATTTTCAACAAGATAAAAACGATGAGTAAATATCATATTCTCGTTTGGTTAGTACCTGGACTCTGCTGTATTTCCAGAAATAAAGTGGTCAGCTGTCGGAAAACCTGATCACAAGACAGGGAAAGAGGCCTTGTTAAGTCTTTAAGAAAATGAACAACCTGAAAAGTACTCTTAAAAACATCACTAGAGACCTTAGCATCACTTGACTCTTTGGCACTCAACAAACATCTGCCTGTCTTTATTAGGATCAGCCTAGTACCCACTGGGTTTGTTTTTCAAGCTGTGTTATTTTCAACTTGTCTTGTGATTATAGTATGATGTAGAGTTCCAAAATGTGCCCTAAAAATATGTGTTTTAAATTAAAATATAAGTGATGGAGGTTTAGCTCCATCAGATGTTAAAACATATTTTGAGGCTGAAATAATGAAACCAGGAACTATTAGACAAAAATAGGGAATAATATCAATGTCAATGGAACAGAAACCCTAGTATAGATAATTTAATATGTGATAAAGGAAGTATCATGAATCACTATAGAAGTTCATGATTATTCAACAAGTGATTCTGGAGCAGCCCATTCCTCTTTGTAAGGAAAAAAAAAAAAGAAAGAAAGAAACCAGTATGGAAACTTACCTGACATTATACAACAAAATAAATTGCGGATCATTTAAATAGCTAAATGTAAAACAAGAAATCAAACCATGAAGAGCAAGAAGAGATATAGTTAGATGTTTATCAAATGTCTGAAGCTGGAGAAGGACTTTCTAAGCTTAAAAACAAAGGAACAATCACGATGTAAAAGACCAATAGAATTAATTACATAAAAATGGTAAAAATGAAACCATATGTTTCTAAAAACCCACAACACAAACAAGAGAGATAACAATCAATAAGCAATCAACAAACTAAGGAAGATATTTCTAATGAATATTTCAATTGATTACTATCTTTAATATGTAGAGTTCAAAATAAAAACAAAAGCAAAAACCTAAGACCTCAAGAGACAAATGGCTAAAGGAGCTGGTCAGCCTATACAGGAAGAATAAATGGATAATAACATATGAAAAGTTCCACCTCACTAGTATTTGAAGGAATGCAAAAAAAAAAAAAAAATGAAGCAGATGCCATTTTTCACTTTTTATATTGGCACATTTTAAAAAGATTAATACTCAGCAATGAGATAAGAGACAAATTCACATACTGCCAATTGGACTTAAATTAATACAACTATTCTGGAATACATTTGCACTTAATTTTGCATACCCTAACAATGCCTCTTCCACACACAGCATATGCGAATATGTAACTATAAGGATGTTTAATGCTATGCTATATATAATAGCAAAATATTGAGAGCAACTTAAATGTCCCACAGTAGAGAAATGGTTAACTAACTTGCGGTATATTTATATAATGTAGAAAGAAGAGTATGGAGCCATTAAAAATCATGCTTTCAATATCATGTTCCAAAAGTTTAATGACATGGAAAATTTCTACAATAAAATATTAAATGAAAAAGTAGAACACCAAATTGCATATATAGTTTGAGCTCAACATATTTTTTGTTTAAAGACACTATTCTGGTAACAGTGAGGAGAAAGAATCTGGTCGAGTAATAGAGCCATTGGCTCTCCCCCATCAAAAGATAAAGCCCAGGCCAAATTCACTTGCCACCTTCCAGTTGTTTCTAGTGAAGTGAGAAATTATATCTAAGTCAGGATCCCTAAAATCACAGAGAGATGCTTACAGGAAACAGTTTTGGACACAAGGACGAAAAAAGTAAGTCCATATGAGATGATTTCAGTATAACAGTCCAAAATAAATTAACTTTCTCTCATCAGTGTTTGGGGATGCAAATAGCTACTCAATGGAAATTTCTGGAAGCAATATAAACAATTTTCTTCATTTCCTTAGCCTGTGGTGCATAGACCCAGACCTCCATTTGCTCTGCTTGCTAGAAACCATGCCTACTCATAGAGGGTAAATCTGCCACACCATCATTTTTGAGAAGCTTGGAGAAAACAAAACTCACTGTAAATTCCAGAGGGTTTCTTTTACGTTTTTTTTTTTCTAGCCAACTAATTTGCATTAAAATGAGATATTTTGTAACACAATGTGCAGCACATAAGGGGCATACATTTGGTTTGTTATCCTGCTGTGAAGACTAGTGTATTGTATTAGGTCGACACTGATACATCTCCATACCTTTAAAGCACCGGAAAGGAAACTATCCTTCCATACACAATGACCGACAGACACCTAACCTCGTGTGAATAATGGACATGGCCCTCTTATACAGTTTTTTCAATCCCAACTCAACTTCCTTATGCAGTAGGCAGGATACAGCCTGTACCTTTGGCATATACTCACTTTGTTAAAAGGATTAATCGCACACTCCCAGGTTACATACCATGTTTCCCTGAAAAGAAGACAGGGTCTTATATCTATTTTTCCTCAAGAAGACACCCTAGGCCTTATTTTCAGGGGATGTGTTATTTTTTTTTTAAGTACGGTACAACAATCTACATTTATTCAAATATAGTTAAGTCGTCTTCTTCTGGAACATCATCATAACTCTCCAAACCCCGAATTCCATCCTGAATTTCTTGCGACTCAATTTCTTTTAGAACCATTGGCCCCAATCTCTCATGTCAAGCAATGGAGCTCTCATGGGGCAGATGAGAAGGGCTGCTCGGCTTCTTTACCGCTCCGCAATGAAATGCATGGGTTGTGCAGATATGCTGCGTAGCCACGCGCATCACTAGGTCTTATTTTGGGGGTAGGGCTTATATTGCGCAAATGCTTAAAAATCCTGCTAGGGCTTATTTAATGGGTAGGTCTTATTTTCGAGGAAACACGGTAGTACAGGCTTGCATCCTCTAGTCCTACGGTCCCCCAACCCCCAGGCCCCAGACCGTACTGGGTCTGTGTCCTGTTAGGAACCCGGCCACAGAGCAGAAGGTGAGTGGCGAAAGAGCTAGTGAAGCTTCTTGTGTATTTACAGCAGCTCCCCATTGCTCCCATCGCTGCCTGAGCTCCGCCTCCTGTCCCATCAGTGGCAGCACTCGATTCTCATAGAAGCCTGAGCCCTACTGTAAACTGTGCATTCAAGAAATCCAGGTTGTACACTCATGAGAATCTATTGCCTGATGATCCGAGGTGGAGCTGAGGTGGTGATGCTAGCTTTGGGGAGCGGCTGCAAAATTATCATTAGCAGAGAAATTTGTATAATTATTTCATTATATATTACAATGTAATAATAATAGAAATAAAGTGCACAATAAATGTAATGTGCTTGAATCATCCTGAAACCATCCCTCTTCCCCTGGCCCCCCACGGTCCATGGAAAAATTGTCTTCCATCAAGCTGGTCCCTGGTGTCAAAAAGGTAGGGGACCGCCGCTCTAGTGTCTCTCATGTCACACTGTGTTTAAGCTTTATCTGTGCTGTGCTTATTCTTCAGTTATTTCACTGGGCAAAGTTCAGTAAGAAGGAAATTAATGATGTAGATTTAGGTATAGATCTGAAACTTTGTAACATTCAGGTATTTCATGGACACGTGCTTTACACATAGTTGCTAAACAAATTATTGCATGAATGAATTCTAGAGTAAAACAGTAATGGGTTTAATCCATTCACTGCAGAACTCAGGAAGGTTTTGAGATGAATACCAAATCAATTTATGCTTAGAAAAGGAGTTAAGTTTCTTACTCTATTAGAATATACCCAACTATGGTTGATTTAGAAGGTACATTTTGGGACTGCTGTCTGAGGTTTATTACTGCATTAATCCTCATGTTTACAAACAATAGAATTCCTTAATAAATTCTTGGACCATGAGGATATATTAAACCTTGTAGATATTCACTATAATGTGTTACTCCATGAATTAAGAAAAAAGAAGCAGAGAATATGACAAATCATGTTATCCCATCCTCCAATGAAATATGTTGTCCTATATTTTCATTGTACAATGTTTCCAACAAGTATGCACACATAGACAGAGCCTCCTCTTCCATCTTTCTCTCTTTGATTTCCAGAAAGATAACAGGCAGATTGGAAAGGGAGAGCTCTACTTGTTAACAAAGCCCTTCATATCATCTCAGGGAAATACATGGGTCTTAAACTATTGACTTTTCAGAGGAGAGCCCTCTATTTTTGTCATCTTAACCACACTAGTATCAGTAGTGTTGGGAGAATAAGACTAGTTAGAAAAGTGAATTTGCTTCAAGCTGGGTCTTGTGGAGCTCTCAGATCACATCACATGGGCACCCACTTCCTCCAGTTATGTTTCCAAACAGCAAATGCAATCATTCTCACCATCATCCACATTACTGCATCACCTCTGACAGTAATAACATCTAACATTTGTTCTTTTCTCATAAACTGCCACTGTGAGTCCTGACCTTATGAGGGCCAGGCCACTGATTTTTGCCCATTAGTATTTAATACTATACATATAAATGTTGTATTGTAAACAATTTCTGTTATTTTTTCATCTCTGCTTCAAAGAAGACATGGCTCAGCATGGGGAAAAAAATCTCTTTCTCTCTCTCTCTCTCTCTTTCTCTCACTCTCCCTCTATACACACACACATACACACTGCATGGTATCCTCTAAATTCCACTTCTGGCTTGATCCATATAATATAAATATTATTTTGAATATAAATATATATTTTGTAGTTTTAACATAAATATAGAGAATTGGAAACGATAATCAAAAGATCCAGATCAGCCATTGCTGCCATTGTTTTGAGCAACATTTTTTCACAAACAAGGTTGAAGGCTGACATTATAAAAGTAATTGGCAACTTTTGTAGATTTGCTTCTAATAATTATCTCATTAACATAGGGACCAATTAGGTACCCCCAAAAAGGAGGAGAAGGAAGGAAGGAAAAAAGATATGGAGAAAATCTAAAATATCTAAAACAATTCTCTTTTATATATGCCAAAGGTAGGATTTGGGCTTTGAACCATTGGTTAGGCTGCCTTCCAAAAGTTTCAATGTCCTTTCCTCAGTTTTATTTGACCTGAAAGTTTTTTTCATTTTCTTACACTAAATGCCACCAATAATTGGCAAATTGGTATGGATCCTTACATCCCATTATTGAATGCTGCAAGACTGGGTTTTGGGATGTGCTACTTGTCTTGGATCCAGTGGGTAGAGTGATGGTATGGGACACCAGTGGCATTCCTAGAGTGAAGTGTGAATACCTGTTGACCTTAGTGTGTAGAGCGACCAAGCCACAAGCCTTTTTTCTAGCTGGCACAATCCTCTAGGAGTGCTATCGTCATTCTCAGGTCCAATAGCTTTAATGCTGAATGCTTAAATGCTAGCAATGCAATGGGAACCATTATATTGTAATCTTATTTTTAAATGCTTTCTAACAAGTCCCAAACCAATCTGTATGCAAACCAGTGACATCTAAGTAATAAGTGCTTTATCCGGGATGTTATCTTCACATTTCTTTTTTTGCTGAATTGTGATCCATATCACAAACTAAATAATGGATTTTTTAATGGTATCTTCAAAAAGATACCCAAATAATCCATCACTCAGATATATCTCTGAGTAGAGAAAACGCCTCTTTCTTTCTCACCTCTCAGTGATATTATTGCATTATGAAGTACTCAGCAGGCTTTAAGCTTAAGGCTGGTGGGCTCAGTACACTCATACCATGGTGTTAATGAGGCCAAGGTCATGGGGGCCAGTTAGCTTTGCTCTGTGTACTGACCACAGACTACCGGGAATCAGTCAAGAGATGCTAGCACAGACGAGAATGGCACCATGGCAAAAACCTCAGGACTGGTCAGTCCATCTTCCCCATGTGACAGGCAGGATGTGTTAGTATGGCATCATCATCTCAGGGAGGAAATGAGTAGCAGCTTGGGAGGCCCAACATCTACCTCTGAACAAAGCAGGCCTGACATTTAGGCATTAACTTTGCATTATAATCCCCCATCATACCATTGATTTGCTGTGTAACCTTCATCACTAAAGCAGAGATAATAGGATGGAATGAAATGGGCTTACCTCCCGGGGATGTTGTGTGAATTAGCAAATTAACGAGTGTAAAGTGTTAGCATTTATGTAAGTGCTGGTGGTTGTCATTATTTCTAGGGACCCAGTCTCATTCTAAATAGAGAATCTAAGTATATTATGCTTTTGTCAGAAAGGGATTTTCACCCGCATCAATTGCATTTAAGCCGAGCATAAAACAGAGGTGATAATAACATAGTAGTGATCATTGCAATGCAGAGCCGTAAACCTTTTTCCTATTAAATCTAAAACTATTTTCAGCAACTTTCAGTGCCTTTAAACTTTGCTTTCCAAGCTTTGTGCCAACAGTTATCTCTACAGTGATTATTGTTCCTGCAACGGGTGGGGGGAAATGGGACCTAGAATAGGTCTCATTCATTATTCATCCCATAATGACTATATAATGTATTGAATTTGTTTACATCATACAATCAAGCAAATTTGGTAGCTGGTTTGATTGCCACATATTGCAATCATTGTAAAAAATAAAAACTCTTTTCTGCTCCGCCCACGCTGGTGTCCTCTAGAGGTAGCCAACATACAGATTGAAAACTCATGGGGAATTGAAGTGTTTTCCAACAAAAGGCACTGTACATAGATCCTTTCAATTTAACATCTTTACCAAGGAATTTTCTTTTTTTTTTTTTGAGACAGAGTCTCACTTTATTGCCCAGGCTAGAGTGAGTGCCATGGCGTCAGCCTAGCTCACAGCAACCTCAAACTCCTGGGCTCAAGCAATCCTGCTGCCTCAGCCTCCCAAGTAGCTGGGACTACAGGCATGTGCCACCATGCCCGGCTAATTTTTTTTTCTATATATATTAGTTGGCCAATTAATTTCTTTCTATTTATAGTAGAGATGGGGTCTGGCTCTTGCTCAGGCTGGTCTCGAACTCCTGAGCTCAAACGATCCACCCACCTCGGCCTCCCAGAGAGCTAGGATTACAGGCTTGAACCACCGCTCCCGGCCCCAAGGAATTTTCTTGTTGCCTGCTCTTTCCGAGGGGACTGTGCTTGAGAGAATTCTTCCATTTCTTTTATCACCCTGACTTCACTTACCAAGAAAAGTCATTTATTGCTGATTGCAGAACTCTAGAACTCAGTCTGGCAGCTGCAGTGTGAACTCCTCAGATCTGGACTCCTGGTTACTTATTTACATATTCATTTGAAGTGAGTTTTCAGGACTATTAGAAAACCTCTCTCAACCTGACATCATGTAATAGCCAACATCTGAAGCTCACCCTTTTTTTGGTTCTTTTTCTCTTTGTCTTACAGATAACAGACGAGTACCTTTGGAAAGGTCACGCTCTCGCCACAATGGAGCTATCTCATCTAAGTGATGCCTGATGCCAAAGAATATGAAAATATTTAAGTAAACAAAATCATACATTTTGAGAAGAACAAAACATGCATCAAGGGATGGAGAGAAAATAAGTGCATTCCTGCGAAGATCAAGCTAAGCTGGGAAGTAGTATGCATTTATAAAACTATTACAAGACTCCTCCCACAATACTAATCTGGAAAGAGTTTTCAAGATTATAAATCCTGTGTTCCATGTTCGTGTAAAGATGTGTATTATTTGTTATTGTGTGTGACCTGACTGTGATGATGAAAGTGTAAGAAATTGAAGAGTTAGAGCTTTTAAAAACATTCAGTCTGTCCAAAATTTAAAATCTTACATTTGTAGGTCACCCAACCAAAAACATAAAAATAAAAAAAAGAAGAGAAGAAAAAGAATAGAAAGAAAGAATCATCTAAAATGTCTGCTTCCAATCCCTATATTATGTACGAAAGAAAAAGGTCAAGAAAAAATGTGCATCTTAATGATTCGGAGAGGGGCTAATATTGTGCACACTGTGGGAGAAGCCATTTTGGAAATTCACAAAAGTACTGCTCCGCCCCAGTCCAGTTATTTAGAATCTTATCTCAAGTGAAAGCTGATGGATTCATCTGCTTTGGCTGAAATTAAACTTATCATTACTCTAGCATTTCAGCATGATATTGCAGATACTCATCATTGCTAAAAATAAACCAAAGTTTAATAGAATCGGTTAGGAAAAGTGATTTAAACTTTATTTAAAGAGGTATTTTCTAATTATGCACAGATATCTACTTTATACAAAATACTTTATATGGCTATTTTTGAGAAAAACCTCACATTGTAATGTTTATGCTAGGGATGAACCTGAAAATTCTATTACTTTTATGTAGATTTTTAGAGGCAAATATTGATTCCTGTTCTCTGTGGTTTATTTCTTCTCTCTATCGCTTCTTTCTCCCTCCGCCCCCTTGAAGGCAGGGAATAGAGTTCTAGAAGACCTGAGAGTAAAAAGATTTCTTTCTGCAGGAGGCAACAGAAAACTGTCTGAAAGGTCAATTGTTTTATCTCCCTTTCCACTCTTCTTTCTAATTCTGCTTTGGTGGTCTGAAGAAGAAAAAAATTCTATGTATGTATGTGTAAATATGTGTATATATTTATATCTCCTGCTACAGTAATTCCACATCCAAGTAACGAAGTGAACTTCTCAATCATCATCATACTTACTTACCTTATATTAGCAAATTAAAATGATGCTGCCAAAACAACTCTAGGAGGAAAAACAGGCTCTACATTTTTCTTAAATAGATGAGACAGTAAAAATTATACTTAACATGTCTATTATTTTAAAATATGCATTGAAATAATGTGGTATAACTTCTCTGGAGTGCAATTTTAAAACTAATTCATGCAGATGATTGTGATTATTATAAAAGATTTCTTATATATATTTGTTATGTAGAACATCCTATTTCTACTCCTCCAAAGCACATCATAGACATTCAGAGAGAAGAGCAAATGACTGGCATGATAATATGACATGATAATATCTTAGATGGCAAGTCCCCATCTAAGATAATATAAACAAGTGACCAGTAGCTCACAGATTTTTTTATATAGATGTATGATGATTCAAACTGCTGCCTTTTCCTCCATTGCATTCTTACTTGGGTATTATATTTAAAAAAGCTCTGAAGCTGCTATGATAGAGAAATCAAAAAGAGTAACAGTATCTGAGATTTTACAATTCTGTCCTTTCTGAAAATACATACACACACACACACACACACACACACACATCTACAGGACGTATCAGTTTCACACTGTTTTTTAATAACAACAAAAGTTTAGGTTCTACTAATTTATGTAAATACCTAATATGTGTATTTTTGACTTGGCAAAGACTTTTTTGAAATCTTCATTGTATGGCTTCTTTTGAGTCTTTTGATAGCTTTTCAGGCTGTAGGAAAATGATTTGGAAATGTTAACCCTGACTAAAATCTGGGGGCATTTGCCATGCCATATTATCAGGCTGGTCAAGGTAGAAATACTGATGTGTATCACCTTTTCCATATGTGAACTTGCCTTATTTTCAAGTTTGTGAACAAGAATGAAGAACTGGCCGGGCGCGGTGGCTCAAGCCTGTAATCCTAGCTCTTTGGGAGGCCGAGGTGGGCGGATCGTTTGAGCTCAGGAGTTCGAGACCAGCCTGAGCAAGAGCCAGACCCCATCTCTACTATAAACACAAAGAAATTAATTGGCCAACTAAAATATATATAGAAAAAATTAGCCGGGCATGGTGGCACATGCCTGTAGTCCCAGCTACTTGGGAGGCTGAGGCAGCAGGATTGCTTGAGCCCAGGAGTTTGAGGTTGCTGTGAGCTAGGCTGACGCCACGGCACTCACTCTAGCCTGGACAATAAAGTGAAACTCTGTCTCAAAAAAAAAAAAAAAAAAGAAGAACTATTATCAAGAAATGATATACTTGTATTTCGAACAATTCCACATACTTTTCTCAAACATTAAAAAACCTTTCAGGGTTTTTTATGAAGGTCCAGTAATTAAGTTCAAGGGTTCGCTTCCCAGATTTATAATGATCCTGCTCTATCCATTTGTGGTTTTGTTTTCCATTGAAAAGTAATCACCCCCAAAAAGTACATAATGACATTTTTGGTGCAGAACCAAATGATGCTAAAGTCTTTTGTTAGGCTTATTACTGCCACATGTGAGAAGCACCATTTATGCAGGTTTTCTTCAGAATGTTTTTAAAAAGTACAAAACCCTGAAAATGTTAACTAGTTGTAGTAGTCTCCTTTGGCTGCTGTAACAAATTACTACCAATGTGATCACTTAACACAACAGAAATTTATCCTCTCATGGCTCTGGAGGCCAGAAGTTCAAAGTCATGGTGTCGGTAAGACCGTGAAGTTCAAAGTCATGGTGTCGGTAAGGCCATACTCCCTCCAGAGGTTCTAGAGGAGAATCTTTCCTTGCCACTTTCAGCTTCTGGTGGTCTTTGGCATTCCTTAGCTTATTGTCACATCTTTCTCTCTGCTCCATCTTTACATCACCTTCTCTTCTGAGTACCTGATCTCCTTAGACCTTTCTCTTTGAAGGATGCTTATGATCATATTTGAGGATCACCCAGATTAATCCAGGATAATCTCCTCATCTCAATATCCTTAACTTAATTACATCTACAAGACCCTTTTTCCAAATAAGATAACATTCATAGGTTCTGGGGATTAGGATATGGATATATCTTTTGAGGGAAGGGGCACCATTCAGCCCACTCTACTACTCATTGCACATACATTAGAATGTGGACATGTCTTTTTAGAAGCCACCTTCAGCCTACCACAGTCTGCCCTCTGGCCCCAAATTTTTGTCTGTCTCATGTGTAAAACACATTCAGCCCATCCTAACATTCTCCAAAGCCTCAATGTATTATAGCATCAACTCTTGGGTCCAAAATCTCATTCAAATATCATCATTTTAGAAGTCCCAAGTCTCATTATTTAGATCATCTTAATCAGGTATGAGTGCAACTCTGGGTATGATCCATCCTGGGGCAAAATTCCTCTCCATCTGTGAACCAGTGAAACAGAAAAGAAGTTACTTCCAAAGTACCATGGTAGGGCAGACATAGGGTAACAATTACAGGTATTCCTCCTATTTCAAAAAGTAGAGAATGGAAAGTAGAAAGAAGACACCTGTCCCAGTCATTTTCAAAATCCAACCAGACAGTTTCCCTTAGGTTTCAAGGCCTGGCAATAATCCTCTGTCTCAGGGCTTCACCCTTTGGGCTTGCAGCCCTATCCTCTTGGACCATGGGTTGGGCTTCTGCTTCTGTACCTGCAGCTCTGCCCTCAGGGTGACCCTTCCTTTGTCTTAAAGGGTAGCACATATTTACAGCTAAATAGTTTTATTGGCCTATTTCCTGCCTGTAGAATTTTAGTAGTCTGGCAATCTTCTGTCATTTTTTTCTGTCTCTGTCCCTTTCGGGCCAAGTTGGAAATGTTTCTGCTGGTATAAAATTCTCAAAACCTTGTAGGTCTCCCATGTATGTCACATTGATTCACACCTTTAGAAAAGAGGGTCATCACTGATCATTCATTCTTGGATAACCCCATCTCTATTCTTGGTTTCTGCTGAGATGGTTGAGTGAAACCATGAGTTAATGCCTAATCTCTTCAGCACCAGGCAAATGCTGTCCAGCCACACCCTTGGTCTTATTTCCAGAGCACACTTTCCTAACAGTGAATCTCCTAATTTTAGCATCTTTTATAATCTAAATAGACTCAAAATTTCCCCAGTCATCAAATGCTGATTCCTTTTCCTCTTAACTGTTCTTTCCTCAATGTATCTCTTTTCTCTCTTATTTTATTTTAAGCAGAAAAAGAAGCTAGGCTATACCTTTAACACTATGCTTGCAAATCTGCTGAGCTAAACATCCAAGATCATCACTTACAAGCTCTGCTTTCCACACAATCACAGAACACAAGTCGGATAAACTATTTGCCACTATCTAACAAGGATTGTGTTTATTCCAGTTTCCAATAAAATATTCTTCATTTCCTTCTGAGCCCTCACCAAAAATGCCTTTAACATTCATATTTCTACCAACAGTCTGGCTAAGGTAATCTGTGCTTTTTCTCTCACGAACATCAAAATTCTGCCAGTCTCTACCCATGATCAAATACCCAAGCCCCTTCACATTTTTAGATATTTGTTACAGCACTACCCCCTTTCCCAGTACCAAAATCTATATTCGATTCATGTGTCTGCTGTCACTAATAACCCTCAAACATAGTAGCTTAAAAGAATAGAAATATATTCCCTTACTGTCTTGGAGACCAGAAGTCCAAAATTGAGGTACTGTCTGGGCTGAACTCCTTCTGGAGGCTCTAGGGGAAAATCCATTCCTTGTGTCTTCCAGTTTCTTTGGCTTCCCAAGGCTTCCATTCCTTGGCTTGTGGCTACATCTCCCTCTGATCTGTCTTCATGGCACATTCCCCTCTATGTATATAATCTACCTCTGCCTTTCTCTTATAAGGACACTTGTGATAGCATTTAGGGTCCACCCAGATTATCCATGATAATCTCCTTATCTCAAGATCCTTAACTCCCTTCCATCTGCAAAAATCCTTTTTTTCCAAATAAGGAAATATTATAGCTTACGAGGATTAGGATATGGACATATATTTTGGGAGAAGGGGGCACCATTCAGCCCACGCTACTAGTCATTGCACATACATGTATTTTTCACTTTTTAAAATGCATCCTTGGTGCTCAAGCCAAATTTAAATTTTTCTCTAAAAGCTACTGTCTGCACAGGCTACTGCATGCTTTGTTGTTAAATGAATGGACAGGCTATTCTAAATTTTGGTTGATACTTTTGCCACTGTGGCTGATTAGCTTGAAAAAAATAATTGATCCCAACTCTGCACTCTGGTGTACCTTTTCTGCCCCTTCTATGGCGTCTTTGACCAAATGTCTTCTATGATTCACAATGCAGGCACAAAACTACCTCTGATACAGAAGGGTTCTTTACAAGCTAATTTTAAATATTGTGAATCCCTCAGCTGAAGGGAGGGGTGAAAAGCAAAGACTGTTTTGAATGGGTATTGAGGAAGATTGTGTCCAAACCAAGCCACCCTGAAGAAGTGTTTCAGTAGCAGTAGAACTGTGGATTTGTGCTCTCATTTTGCCTCAGAATAAACACCTGTCTCTAAGCAGGATCAAGAATGACTTGCAATCTATATGTAATGGCTACTTATTTACTCAATAAAGTTACAATATACATTAAATGTTGCACTGCCTATGATAATTAAGATTGAGTAAAAAGCATGAACTGTGAAGTGTTGAGACAGGATATGAGAACATTCTAGAAGAAGCTTCAACTGAACAAAACTGTAAGAGTGTTTTTATAAGGACCTGGTGAGGCGGCAATCATGGAATCATATTCAGAGACACACTTGTAGGAACCATAAGGTTTTCTTTAAGTATTCTGGAGCACTGCTTGCCAGAGTAGTGGAGAGATTGTACAAATTAAAAAGTCCAGAAAAGTCAGAAGAGTGATTTACATGCTCCAGAGAAACTGTTTCAACAGAAAAGGTTTGTCTTGAGTATAGAACTAAAAAAATGGGCTTAAAATGCTCAGGGGGTAAAAATCTGGAATCAGTAATAAAGGATTATAGATCATTACTCTCTGGAGAGTTTTCCAAAGAATCTCTCATTATGGGTGGGCTGACTTGAAGATGAAGGATTAGACAATATAACCAGGCTGTAAATGATATGATCCCAAACCTGGCAAGACCATTGTTTCTCTTGGAATGGTTTGCTCCAGGAATCAAATACATTGGCTTTTTTCTCCCTTGAGACCCAAATAGGCAAATTGCTTAATGGGAAATTTGAAAACCTTAGTATCCACAACTAGGAAAGTTTGAGGTTAAGGCCAAGACCTCAAAAGAAAGTGGAAATCTGGAAACTGATACATATGCAATGCATGTAACATGCTATATAGTTTTTATTTATAATGAAAAGAAAGCTAAAGCCAAAGATCCCATTTAGAGACTGAATTTATTTACGTGTCTAGAGTCCCAATAGCGACAAATATTATTACAGTTAGTGTCCATTGCAGGGAAAACAACTTAAAAATATATGAATCATGCAAATCATATCCTTGTTCCTAGTTCTTGGAAATTAGCCAGAGTTCAATCTTTAGCCATGATGACCTTTTATCTTGGCTAATAGAGGTTCAGCTAGTGTTTTCACCTATATCTTGGCTAAACACCTATATCTTGAGGTCCAGCCATCACCTTTTGAGGTTTTTGAGCAAAGCAAAAGAACTATTATCATGTTATTAGACATAATAAATAATATAAAAACTTTTAACTTCTCTACTTTGCTAAAGCCTCCCCCACTCCGACTCCCCAGTGTGGCTATTCTAGTCATCGAGTGTCCATTCAATGGACACTTCTTTTTTAGGACACAATTATGAATTAAACATAGCTCTTGCCTTCAAGATCTCACAGTCTAGTGGGACATGGGACATGTACGAACAGAATTCTAATCCAAGGTGGAAAGAAACTGGTCAGTGTTGTAAGAGTGGTATAGATAAGGTCTTTGGAAGTTCAGATAAAGCAAGTTACTTACTTTTAGAGAGGTAGAGTGGGCACTGGGGTGGGAAGCAGGTGTCAGTGTATACTTTTAGGAGGGGGTGGCATTTGAACTAAAATTTAAAAGATAAGTGTATTTGGATATGTGATGCTTTTATTCATTTAGCCAGTATTTACTGAGCACCTACTATGTGCCACTCACAATGCTGGACTCTGAGGATGTAACAGTGAACCAGATAGATGTGTTCCCTGTTCTCATGTAACTTATGTCTCTTTGAGGAAGGAGGGGGGAAGAAGCCATGAGCAAAGGTACAAACTTGAAACCTCTTGGTGCATATGTAGGGAATATTGAAACTGAATAGTTTGACTAGAGTACAAGGGCCATGTAAGGCAGCAGTGGTTGTGTGGTTTGGGCTTGATTCTACAAACCACAAGGGAATACTGAGGGATTTTGAGCAATGAAATGATACGGAGCACTTCAGGAAGATGACTCTAGAAGCTCTATGTAAGACAGGCAGAGAGAGTAGAAGGCCAACTTTGTCAGAGGCTATTGCAATACTACTTATGAGAAATGAGGGCCCAAACTGGGGTAGCATGAGTAGGACAGATTCGGGTGACATCTAAAGAACTGGCAACCAATTGGGTGTTCAGGGCATGAGGAAAGGGAGGAATCAAATTTGACAACAAGGTTTCAGACCTGAATGACCAATGCGCTACCTTCAACAGAAAAATTGAGCACAAGAAGAAGAGCCCATCTTTTCAGTGGTAACCATGGATATGCACAGCTGCAGCTCTGACACTTGGTACGATCCTGTTATCTGTAGTGGTGAATGGTTCATACAACACTTATATGCAAGTAGCATCAAATCCTAGAGACATAGAGCAGACAGGAGAACATGATTTCTGCACAAGAACTTATTCAGTGGTAGTACAGTGATTATGATAATAAGGTAAAGGGTAATTCCTCTAGGTTGCTTTCTCTTCCTTTCCTTGCTCCCCCCCCCCTTTCCCATTTCCCTTCTCTTTTCTTTCCTTTCCCTTTGTCTTCTTTTTAATAATTTCTCTTCCAAGCCAAAACATTGAATAATTGTTCAAGGAAAGAAAAAAAAAACTGACAAAGGCTGAGAAGACATTAAAATGTACTGATTCAGTTTGGGTCTCATACTGACAGGAAAGAAAGGCATTTAGATGAAGTATAATTTATGGGGAAAGCTTTAATTAGTTCATAGCTAGGCCTTCTTAAGTGTCTGGTTAATATTTTAAGCCATACATTTAAGAAGTTCTTGAACAATTACTACTCTAAAAGAACAGCAAATTCTCCCGTTTTACTACTTTCCCAGGCATCTCTCAGACTTTCAAAGTGTGCCTAAATCTATTTCCTTTATGCTAAATACCTTTCTACTCAAAAGACCATGATGATGCCCCCCTCACCCTCTCCTCTCACCCCCAAATGCATTCAACTGCTGAGTCATGTGTCACTGGATGGCTTTATTTTCACTAGTATTCTTTCATTTTGGACTAAGACTTTGTTTACAAACCTGCTCTACCTCCCTCACCCCCTCAAACCTTACCATCCTTCCATTTTCCTACAAAAACACAAATATCACAATAGGAATTAAATTGAAAATATCCAAATACTGTGAATTTTCTCTTTGAACAGTTTTGGGAAACCTGCAGCATATAAGAGCACAGTAGCCTAGACTTTTTGACAAAAATCAAGTAATAAAGTGCTTTACCAGGCTGAACAACTGGTAGCACTTATAGTGGTGCTTGAGGGATGAGGGGGGAAGGGAAATGAAAGGGGCTGTGTACTAAGCCCTCCTAGCAGAATTCAGTATAAGGATAAATTTGAAAGCATCTTTCAGATGTCAATATATATTTCTATATATAGTTTTAGTTTTTGACTCCTGAGCATCTGTGATAAAAAGCTGACTCGCTGTGATCTTATATCTCATAGTGCTTTGTACTATTGAAAGGACTTTCACTTTTCACATCCATTATCCATCACCTCATTTCCTCTTGGTCTACAAACATCCTCAAGTTTCCACCATCCTATTAAACAACCTTCCCATGAATTTCCCTCCTTCAAGGCCACCAATGACCACCTAACTGCCGAATCCTGTGAATGCTTCTGAATCCTCATCTTACTTACTTTCCTTTTTTTTTTTTTTTTTTGAGACAGAGTCTCACTCTGTTGCCCGGGCTAGAGTGCCGTGGCATCAGCCTAGCTCACAGCAACCTCAAATTCCTGGGCTCAAGCGATTCTCCTGTCTCAGCCTCCCGAGTAGCTGGGACTACAGGCATGCGCCACCATGCCCGGCTAATATTTTTTTCTATATATATTTTTAGTTGGCCAATTAATTTCTATTTTTTTAGTTGAGACAGGATCTTGCTCTTGCTCGGGCTGGTTTCGAACTCCTGACCTTGAGCGATCTGCCCGCCTCGACCTCCCAGAGTCCCAGGATTACAACAGGCGTGTGTCACCACACCCAGCCTACTCATCCTGCTTATTTTCTTCCATGTCTTCTACCAGGTGCACCTAGCCCCGTCTCTCCCTACCCCTCAGAAAGATCCTCAGTCCCCTTTATCAGTGGTTGTCTTCACATAACCCCTAAATATAGGCATCAGTGCTAATTGTCTTCACTTGTATTCTCCCCACCCCCAGGGTCATCCTAGCCATACCCACAGCTTCAACACTGTCTTTCAAGCAGATGACTCAGATCTCTCCTGGACCCCAGAACCACCTTCCCACTGAAAAGCACAACTCACACACTAAACTTGGTATATTCCCAACCAAATATGTTCTTCTCCAGCAAACTTATTTTTCCATCCAGTTTGCCTGTCTGTCTCATTGGCACTATTCTTTCCCCAGTCTTGAAGGCTAGAAACTACGGAAGCATCTTGGATTCCCTCTCCTCTTATATCCAGCCAGGCACAGAAGTTGCTGTCCAAATCTCGGTCTCTTACCTCTTCAACTCATCCTTCATCCTGCCAGAGACAGCTTCTCAAAATGGCTTTCTTGGGCCACTTCAAAACACTTTGATTGTTCCCCTTAATTAATAAAACTAGTGTGACCCTTGTAGGTCCCAGCAGCACATTCAAACATAATTTTCAAGCCTCTTCTACTCCATCCCTCTAGGCATGGATTTATCACTGGAGCACGCCAATGATAAACAAACATATGATTACATCCCCAAACATGCATGTGCCTTTGTGCAGAAAACTACCTGTGTGTGTATGGTTTGTGTGTATGGATGGCCTCACCTCCCAGCCTCACCCTTTTTCTTCTATTCATCCTTCAATGACCAACGCTGCCTTTCTGAAGCCTTTCTTAATTCGCCTTCCCCTGTTCCAATAAATTGTGTTATCTATGCTCCCATAGCAATTTGTTCATGCCCCTATGATGGCCCTTTATTTCATTCTGCCTTCTACTATAGTTAGTTGTCTGTGTCCTTGACTAAAGTGTAAGTTCCTTGATGGCAGTGACTGTCTCATTCATCTCTGGGCCTTTCCACAAAGCAATTGCTCAATGAATTAATGTGTAGTGTCAACTCTCAGGGAATTAAACAAATGAAAAGGAATGTTTGGTCCAGGTAATGGAAAATCATAGCTAATTTCCTCATCCGGGGTGAGAACATAGGCTTCATCACCATCCTGGGAACTGAGGACCTGTCGAAGGTCAGCGTTGAGGACAATCTCCCCAAACTGTGGTTGGCTGGAAGTTGACTTTAGAGGAGTACTTTCGGAAGCTGATGACTGATTGAAGACAAGTAGGAAGATTTTTTTCCTCCAAGGTCAAGCTTTTAACAAGTGTCTGCAATGTACACTGAGGGATTTGGCTGTACTCCAATTATGCTAATATGTTTTATATATGGGCCTCCAGCATCCAGGAACCACCTCCCTAAACAATTTAATAAGTGTAAATATCAAGGCAGAGTTGTAAATGTGGAACTTATTTGTAATGTACCAGCCTTGTTATTATCAAATGTCATGGGGTATAAGTCATGGCAATTATGCTGCCTGCTTTTTATTACATTTATTTTACTTTTTAAAAGTGCAGTATATTCCCCTAAGCTCCCCCTATTCCGCCCTGCCTAAAGAACCTAGCTTGGCTGTGTGTTCCGGAGTCACAGAAGGCAGAAGCTTCAGGGTCACAGGATTTAAGGGGCATCTTTAGTAAGAAAGGGACCTCCTGGGTCATTGACTCCACCCACTGACACTACTGTACATTCAGCTTCACCATGTATTTCAACAATTCAAGTCGGGAGACCTTAGGGGTTTCTCCATATGAGAGATTTCATGATTGAAAACACAGATTTGTTCCTTCCTCCACCCTCCTACCACCTGAGAATGCAGCTATGCATGTGGTCCTGTGATGGAGAAGCTGGCCTTTATGCATAAAGCCTTCAAACTCCTGCCTGCCAGCTTGATGTCACCTCTTCAGTGGTCCCTTGGCAGGTGAAAGTGAGAAGTAGGCCTGATTTTTCTGGTTTGGACCAGAAAGGCATCCACTACACCTAGCCCATAATTCCTATTTCCCAGCAGTCCCTTTCTGCCCCTGACTTCTCACTAAATTGCATCAACTGCTTAGAAGCGGGAGGGCGGGTGAATCTCTTCCTCCAATAACCCAGCGTTCTGTGGCAATGGTCCCCTTTTTCTCACTCAGGAGTCCTAGTCTATCTCTGGGCTTCATTAGGCTTCCCTGGTATCAGGCAGGAAACCTGCCAGGCTATAGAAGTCTGTTGGCAAGTAGATCTGTTTTTAAGGGTTTTGAAAAATGCCACGACTTTCAAATTTTCCTTGAAAGAGGAATAAAACACACACACACACACACACACACACACACACACCCACCCCAATATTAGTTCATCCTTGCACCCAGAAAGTATTTTTTTAGGAGTCTTATTTCCCCTAATCAAAGCACCTTCATCCCTTTTTGGTTTATGATCCTACAACCATGTTAACAATAAGCCTTTCATCTCTTCATCACTTATCCCACAAATAGATTGAGCATCTTCTATGTGACCAGCACTATGCTAGGCACTGTGTAATAGTAAGCAAAAGTAGACAGTTGGCCGGGCGCGGTGGCTCACTCCTGTAATCCTAGCACTCTGGGAGGCTGAGGTGGGAGGATCATTTGAGATCAGGAGTTTGAGATCAGCCTGAGCAAGAGAGAGACCCCCATCTCTACTAAAAATAGAAAGAAATTAGCTGGACAACTAAAAATATATAGAAAAAATCAGCCGGGCACAGTGACGCATGCCTGTAGTCCCAGCTACTTGGGAGGCTGAGGCAGAAGGATCGATTGAGCCCAGGAGTTTGAGGTTGCTGTGAGCTAGGCTGATGCCACAGCACTCTAGCCTGGGTAACAGAACAAGACTCTGTCTCAAAAAAAAAAAAAAAAAGTAGAAAGTAGACGTGTTCCAGGTCTTCATGAGCTTAGTCAAGTAGAGTATACCAATGGTAGACAAATCCATATATGATTACAATTGTGTTAAGTGCTAAAGAAGGAAAGAATACAGATACTATAGAAGAAAATAATGGGGGGTGTGTGTGTGTATGGTGGGGAGGGAAGGGACCTAAGATTAGGAGCCCATGAACGAAAGTCCTCTCTGAAGAAGTGATATTTAATTGGAGACCTAAAGGATGAGTAGGCGTCAACAAGGTGGAAAGTGAGTAATTGTGTAGAGTCAATGTAAAGGAAATAAAGTCTACATAATGAGGTAGTGTATTCATCAGCTTTTGCTGGGTTATATTATGGTCACAAACAACCTCCAAACCTCGATTACCAGAGCAAAGGTCTGTTGTGGCAGCTACAGGTTATCGGTAGTTCAGTTTCATGTGTCTTCTTCATTCTAGGATCCTGGCTGAAGGAGGAGCCCTACTTTTGGACATGCCAATCTTATGTCAGCAGGAAAAAAGCCAAAACTGCTGAACCATGCCATGGCTTTAAATCTTCTGATCCTATGTGGCAGAGGCCACTTTGGCTCACATTCCATTGGTCAAAGAAAGTTTTGTGACCAAGCTCACATCAGTTCACCAGGGCACGTGGAAACAGTCAGGAGAAAAACATAATTCCCGGAAACAATAACCACAGCTCTTATCTGAATTCCACCTGTACCTCTTACTAATTGACATTTTTAAACACTTAACTTTCCAAGGACTCTGTTTCCTTGTCTCTACAAATGATACTTGAAACAACTGCAGAGGCTGGGTGCAATGGCTCATGCCTGTAATCCTAGTACTCTGGGAGGCCGAGGCGGGAGGATCGCTTGAGCCCAGGAGTTTGAGGTTGCTGTGAACTAGGCTGATGCCGAGGCACTCTAGCCCAAGCAACAAAGTGAGACTTTGTCTGAAAAAATAAAATAAAATAGAATAGAATAAAATAATACAACTGAAGAGAACATAAGATGACCTTTTTCAAGGTTGGGGCCGGCCCTCAATTTAGAAAGCAGCTAGGGGGAACTGAAAATATATAATCTGGAGTCTAAGATTTCTCCAAATTTGCCCTTGACATTTTTTTTTTCAATTACGATGATAAAAGGAAGGTGAGTTTTAGCATGCTACCTCAGCCACTAACTAGCTATGTGACCTTGGGCAAGTTACTTAAACTCTCTGAGCCTTGGACTATTGTAAGGACTATGTTAAACAATCTATAGGATGAGTACATTTTGTGTGTTATAATACCATACCAATACTAATCATTATTATAATCTGACTGCCATGATCACCTCTGCTAAGATCCAAAACTCTGTCTCTCATGCCCTCAGTTGCATATTGCAGCCAGCCACCTCAAACTCACCATTTCAAAAATCAGAATTCCCTTTTCTCTCATGCAATCGACGTCTACCTCCGTCTCCAGACTTCCTTCCATTTATCGCCAGCATTTGATGTGCTTTTAATCACCAGGGGCAGAAAACTCCAAGTTATCTCTGACATCTTCGTCCCCACTCGGTTCTATCAATTCTCCTTGCATAGTACGGTTTACATTTCCCTCGCTGATTTCAAAGCTACCACCCAAGCCCAGAATCTAGCACCTCACTCCTTGGTTACTATAAGAACTACTCTTCCTGTTCATACTTTTTCACCCCTGTCCAAAGCAGCCTTCTGATCATCTGATTCCCACCCTCGAAGCCTGGTAGGGGCTCAGCAGTGAATACAAATATAAAGTCCCAACTCTTCAGTTGAGTGGCCAACGCCCTCTATAGTTTGACCTGGCCCACTTTTTCCAACCTTTCCTCCCCGCTCTTACCCGGATACCCCCTCCGCTGCAGCAGTACCGACCTCACCATTCGCTGGAAATCTCCAGGATCTACAGCAGCACTGTTGGGAGAAATCTACTGCAAGCCACAGGTGTGATTTTCAATTATCTAGCAGCTACGTTAAAAAAAAAAAAAAGTAGAGTCACAAGTGAAATTCATCTGCATACATTTCATTATCCAAATATTATCAGTTCAACATGTAATCATTATAAAAATTATTAATGAAAAGCTTTCCATTCTTTTTTTTCATACTATGTCTTCAAATATTCACAAGTATTTTATACCTACAGCACATCTTGATTTGCAAGTCGTAGCCACATTTTCCACTGCTCAATAGCCACATGCGGCTAAGGCTACCGTATTAGACCACAGAGATCTAGCCCGGACCCTGGGGCTCAAGGCAAGCTCTGTCCTCTGCTTGACATGCCTCCCGCTCCCACTAGCACCTCTGGCAATGCTGCCTTGGAGTCCCAGGTTCCTAGCCCATGTGCTCTAAGAAGCCTTCCCAGATTCTCTTAACTGAAATTCATCTTTCTGGCGGGGCGCGGTGGCTCACTCCTGTAATCCTAGCACTCTGGGAGGCCGAGGCGGGCGGATCGCTCGAGGTCAGGAGTTCAAAACCAGCCTGAGCAAGAGCAAGACCCCTGTCTCTACTATAAATAGAAAGAAATTAATTGGCCAACTAACATATATAGAGAAAAAATTAGCCGGGCATGGTGGCGCATGCCTGTAGTCCCAGCTACTTGGGAGGCTGAGGCAAGAGGATCGCTTGAGCCCAGGAGTTTGAGGTTGCTGTGAGCTAGGCTGACGCCATGGCACTCACTCTAGCCTGGGCGACAAAGTGAAACTCTGTCTCAAAAAAAAAAAAAAAGAAAAGAAATTCATCTTTCCCATCTTCCATGCTACCATAAACGTTTTTTTATTATACATTTTTGAAATGTTTTGAGCAGATAATACATTCATTTGTTTCAAACTCAGAAGGGGTACCAAAGGGTATGCGTACAACATTCCTGGCCCCAGGCATCCTAATTCCTTTCCCTAGAGGCAACCAATGTTATCAGTGATAGGTTTGTTCCAGATGGGAACTTGAAAAGTATGTACGGGATGGAATGCAGTTAATGGAAAACTGGGGTTTGTGAAACAATAGCCGCAGGAGTCTGCAGAGTCCCCAGAGGTTGTAAACCTAACAGACAGCTGCCACCAGCATTCCTGTCACCCCCCACATAAGGATGGAAGTACCCCCCTCCTTTATATAGCTACAGGATGAGACTGACCCAGGGGTCCCAGAAATTGGTTGTTTAAAAAAAAATTTTTGGCCAGGTGCGGTGGCTCACACTTCTAATCTTAGCACTCTGGGAGGCCGAGGTGGGAGGATTGCTTGAGGTCAAAAGTTCGAGACCAGCCTGAGCAAGAGCGAGACCCCCATCTCTACTATAAATAGAAAGAAACTAGCCAAACAACTAAAAATAGAAAAAATCAGCCAGGCATGGTGGCGCATGCCTGTAGTCCCAGCTACTCGGGAGGCTGAGGCAGGAGGATTGCTTGAGCCCAGGAGTTTGAGGTTGCTGTGAGCTAGGCTGACGCCATGGCACTGTTGCCTTGGTGACAGAGTAAGATTCTGTCTCAAAAACAAAACAAAAAATTTTATTGCAGCTGCTGTTATGGCCTAGGTACTCACTCCCCCCTGAGAAACCCTCTATAAAACCCAAGGCTTTCCCGTCCCTCGGTATTGACGCCTCCACCCATCTGCACCCAGATGCCCAAAATAAACAGCATTTTGCCACACATGAGGCTTCGTGTGTCTGTCTCTCGACTCCGGACCTAACAATTAAATTTTTGTGTATCCTTGCAGGTAAATCATACATACATATACAAATGCATATGTAAACACACATTTCTTCTTTCAATCTTTTTGAAACAAATGGCAGCACACTCAATGTACTATTTTGTACCTTATTTATGTATTTTGTACCTTATATGTTTGCACTTACTAGTCTACCTTAGAGATCATTCCATATAGAATGTACAGTATGTAAAATGTTTCATCAAACTTTCTACTATGTATTAAATTGTGTCTATTTCCTAGATGAGGCTTTTAATTCTTGAAGGGTCTAGATTTTGTCTTCGTTTCTGTATCCTTCTATAGCTCTGCACCTTGGATTCTGGTTCTATACATAATACTCAGTAAATATTTTTTAAACTGCTCAAACTGTTACCAGATTGATCTTTCTAAAATGCTTTTTGGCATCTGGCACCCCCACCCCCATGACAATGTCATTAACTTCTAATTGCCCACAGGATACTTACAAATTCAAGGATTTTCAGTCATGCACAAGTTTCCTTTCTAGAATAATCTTTACTCTCTGGAAACACATCCTTTGGTTTAACCAACAGGTCTTCTCACCGGAACATCGCCACAGGTTGGTATGTATGGACCTATCTGTCTGTCTGTCTCTCTATGAGTGTGTGTGTGTGTGTTTTATTCTAATGTCTTCTCTTTTTTTGAGACAGAGTCTCATTCTGTTGCCCAGGCTAGAGTGAGTGCCCTGGCGTCAGCCTAGCTCACAGCAACCTCAAATCAAACTCCTGGGCTCAAATGATCCTCCTGCCTCAGCCTCCCGAGTAGCTGGGACTACAGGCATGCACCACCATGCCCGGCTAATTTTTTCTATATATATTAGTTGGCCAATTAATTTCTTTCTATTTTTAGTAGAGACAGGGTCTCGCTCTTGCTCAGGCTGGTTTTGAACTCCTGACCTTGAGCAATCTGCCCGCCTCAGCCTCCCAGCTAATGTCTTCTTAACTAGACTGGAACAGGGGTGATGTCGAATGCCTTTTTTTATCTGGGGCAGTGCCTACAACTCAGTGATGCTCACTGTATACTTGATGGGCTTGTAAATATCTTTCTCCAGGCCTCAATTCCTCCTGTCCTTTCTCTTGGGCCTGCCTGTCCCACAATGGATGACAATTGCCCAAATTCTCCATTTCCTTTTGGCAGAGACAGAGACAGTTTGTTTCTCAAATCCCTTTTTATTTTTAAATCATTCTTTCCTCACTCAAGTGATCCGCAAGCCAGAAAAGTTGTAGGCAGAAGGCAGTGACAAAGGTGAAAGCACAAAATAAGCAACCTTCCTGCGAGGGAGTTTTTCTTCCCATTTTCATGCTCTTGCCTAGAATCCCACTTTTTAAAAATCCAAAATCCCAAGCTCTTTTGTGTATCTCAAAAGTGGAAGCTGCTTTGAGATTCACATCAAAAGCCAATATGGCACCACCATGGCTGGCTAGCACTTCAATAAAGCTCAGCGGTACTTCCATGGTGTCAGCTCAAAGACAGCAAGTGTTACAATTGCTCCCACCTCATGAGCACTACGTGGCAGGTGCTATTGGAAAGCTTTCATTTCATTTAATCCTCACGATTATCCTGAGATAAGTTCTATTATTCACATTTTACAGATGAATCGACTGAGGTCCATGTTCAGAAGCAGAGCCATTAGTAGCTCAGGCCGGTAAGGTGGCATGATCAAGGTGTCTATTAGCAATTGACAGGGGTGGAACTTGAACCCAGGCTATGTGGCTCCACAACACATACTCTCTCCACTAGCCATATTTTCCCCCTTAGCTTGGAAAAGCCACTGCCTTCCCAGTGTGTATTGCTTGAGATCTGTTATATTGGAACCCCTTGGGGTCACAGATGTCATCAGCTCATCTCTGCATCCCTTTTGTCTCCTTTGTCCTTCGCTTGCTCCGAAAAGAACTGTGCTGCTTTTCCACTGAGCCTCTTCATACTTTCGCTGCTGCCAGCCAAGAAAGCCACTCTATCAAGACTCTGTATCTAGAGTGCTCCTTGCTACTCAAAATATGCTCCATGGCCCGACAGCATTGGCATCACCAGGGAACTTATTAGAAATGAAGCATCTCAGGCGTCCCCCCAGACTGCTGAATCAGAATCTGCATTTTAACGGATGCTTGGGTGATTCGTGTGCACATTAAAACTGGAGAGCACTGCCCTCCATCTTCTGGAGTACTTCCTCCCTTAGCAATGCCTTGCTGGCGCGTTCGGGACACAGAAGTCTATAATCTATGGCTTCAAAAAGGGAGGGGATCATTTAAGCTGCTCTCTGTTTTCTGGGCTACAGAATCAGTCAGAGGCCACGATGATAAGAGTAGATCTTGCTGTCTTCAGAATAAAAAAAATATGTGGGTGAAATAAAAAGACAGCCACATGCTAGCCATGTTGCCTTCCCCTATTTCATTCATGCTCGCCTGGTATGTCACACTGCCACAACACTCTTTCTTTTACATAATGGGGACATTTTTAATTAAAAGCATTGGAACCTTTGAGAATAGGCAATGCTTTAAAAGTGAAGTTTATCTGTATTTACAAGCCTCCATTTATTTGGTGGTGACAATAGGATAAAAACCCCTGCCTCTAAAGGCATACAGAGGAATGATTAAGCCAATTTACAATAATTGCTTTAATCTCGACATATTGAATTGTAGTGTCTCACTCTTTGAGTTCTCTCGGTCTGAGGTAAAGGAAAAAATATATCACCGTGTTCGATATTGTACCTCTGAATCATGGTGGAAATTTCGCCCTATAGTGCCAGCCTGTCACCCACAGTATCTATGTGATAGACGGAGAGAGATCTGGAAGTGGTTCCTCACTCCACCCCCAATGTCTAATTGCCACTGTACTGACTGCTTTGCTAGAAGATAGAAAGCCTGTGTTCGGAAGCAGAGCCATTAGCAGCTATTAATTTCTTACTTCCAATAAATTGTCCACACCAGAACTTTAATTGGGAAAGGCACTCAGGAATAGGACACAGGACAAGAGAGCATGAAGGAGAGACAGGAATGAGGAGAAACCAGATCAGCCAGGAAGGCCAGGAAGGGGCCTGGGAAGGGGAAAAGGTAGCTGAGATATACAGATTTCAACTGAGCTTCCTTCTTTTTTTTTTCTTTTTTAGACAGAGTCTCACTCTGTTGCCCGGGCTACAGTGCCATGGCATCAGCCTAGCTCACAGCAACCTCAAACTCCTGGGCTCATGTGATCCTCCTGCCTCAGCCTCCCAAGTAGCTGGGACTACAGGCATGCACCACCATGCCCGGCTAATTTTTTCTCTATATTTTTAGTTGGCCAATTAATTTCTTTCTATTTATAGTAGAGACGGGGTCTCGCTCTTGCTGGTTTCGAACTCCTGACCTTGACCGATCCTCCCGCCTCGGCCTCCCAGAGTGCTAGGATTACAGGCGTGAGCCACGACACCTCGAGGTTCAGGACAGCCCTGCTGGCTGCCAGTTCTAAAGATTCCTATGGTTTCGCATCCACACCTCTCTAGGAAGCACCTAAAATAGGAAGAGGCGTGGTATTTAAGGTGATGTGAACTATTTCTTCTTGCTCCTGGTACCCCTGCCCTCCCCTGCCTGCCTTGAGGTCACCCACTTCTCTCTTTGATGGGACTGGCTGGGTCAGGCCTGGCTTTGCTTTTTGAGTGACTCAGGTCTGAGCCACTGATCAAGAGTAGGGACCCCCCTAGTCACAGGTGCAGCCTTTTCAAGTCAGAAGCATGGAATTTCATTGAAACGGACGGTGAGCTCTCTAAGACGTTTGACTGACAGTTATTATCCCATGATTTTACTTTTAGAAAAACTACAGTCTTCATCTCCGTCCCTCCGCTCTGCTCCAATGGTGATTTCGATCTCAAAGTTTCCTGAAGGGCTCTGGCCAAATATGACCAGTAGCTCTTTGTGATCTGGTATCTGACATATGGCCTCAAACAATGGGAAGAAGATGATCATTGTACACAGGTGACATTTATGTAAGTGTCTGTGGCCATATTTTAGGGAGAAGTGTTGGAAACAAGAAAAGAACCATTGCTTTTGAATTGGAAACAAAGTACTTGGCCACTAAAAACATGGCGAGGCAGCCCACTTGCAGCAGTCGAGGGCATTGTGGGTCGGACTGTCTTGGTATCAAGCCTTTAAAGAAAGGCATTATCAGCACGAAGCAGATGCAGATCATTATTATTAAGGTTTCCATACACTAACTTCCTTCTGAGGGGCTTAGTGCGTTGGCCATCGATTATCTCACTTGCCCTTGAGGGCTTTTGATTACATTGGGGGGTTTGGGGAACCGGGGAGCCAGCACACAAGCACATACCCTTTCAGAATTCACAAATGCTTTTACATCTAGCATCTTGTTTGAGCCTCAGAATAAGTCTGGGAGGTCTACAGAGGTTATCATACCTTGTTTGTGAAAGAGCAACATCTGAAAGGCAGGGCTTCCAGCACCGCATCCCAAATCCCTCATGGTCAGCAGCTCACAGCTGTTGCTGCAGGTGACATTCATTGTTCCTTAGCTGTAGGTGGCGTTCATTTTTCTTTAGCAACTTCCAAGGATGTCAGGGTAGCTGTGTGCTTCAAAAGCGGGGCTGCACCAGGGCCTCTCTCTTTCCCCGCCTCATTCACTCTTTATTTCTCATGCTCTGACTCCTTATTGAAGGTTTGCAACCTTAGATGCGCTGTTTCTTATCTGCTTCTGTTCCTCCAATCCCAGCTAGTGTTTTAGCCTCTATACTTCCCACTAGTCTTTCTTTATACCAAAACTGAAGTGTTTCCTGACCTTTTAAACTTATGCCCCTTTCTGACAGACATCTTTTTTTTTTTTTAAGTATTTCTTTGTGTATTTTTTTTTTTTTGAGACAGAGTCTAACTCTGTCACCCAGGCTAGAGTGTCGTGGCATCAGCCTAGCTCACAGCAACCTCAAACTCCTGGGCTCAAGCGATCCTCCTGCCTCAGCCTCCTGAGTAGCCAGGACTACAGGCATGTGCCACCATACCCAGCTCATTTTTTATATGTATATTTTTAGTTGTCCAGCTAATTTATTTCTATTTTTAGTAGAGATGGGGTCTCACTCTTGCTCAGGCTGGTCTTGAACTCCTGACCTTGAGCGATCCTCCGCCTCAGCCTCCCAGAGTGCTAGGATTACAGGTGTGAGCCACCGCACCCGGCCCTGACAAACATGTTATATGTCCTGTCATTCCTCCCCCTCCCTTGTGCCTTGCAAAGACACTGGACATACCCAATGGACAGTCCAGACTCACAGACATACCCAATGGACAGTCCAGACTCCTGATGTGACTAGCATCACCTTATCCCTACCAGCAGCCACATTTTTACTAACCTTTCTTTGTGTGTTAAGAAACCAATACGCTTATTTTTCTGTGCTACATAGGTGACATAATATTGATAGGATCTTTCAAACTATTTCTCTTCCACCTTGCTTCTGAAACATATAGCCCCTTTAGAAACACAGCTCTATTATTACTGCTCAAGATTCTTTCTATTTAAAACTGTTTCCATGTCTGTCCCACTAAACCAGGGGTCCTCAAACTTTTTTAAACAGGGGACCAGTTCTCTGTCCCTCAGATCGTTGGAGGGCCGTTGGGGAGTGCGGGGCACATTCCACACATGCGCACTGTGGGCCCGGGACGAGTCGGCTGCTAAGCAGGACAGGTAGCGGAGGCAAAAACACCTAGTGGGCTGGACAAATGTCCTCGGCAGGCCACATGTGGCCCTCGGGCTGTAGTTTGAGGACCCCTGGTGGATGGTGGTGCCACCAATATAGGGAGAAGAAGGGAGGTAGCATGTTTAGAGAAGGCTGTGATGAGTAGTGTATTGACAATACTGAGTGTTTGATATTGGTAGACATTTTATATGTGAATCTGCAGCTTTGAGATACCTGGGCTAGGGATAAGGATTGGACAGTCACCAGCCCCCAGCCTGTGGGAGGTAACCTAGGCAGAGATGGGGTGTGAGGGGTCGATGGGTGAAGAGAACCTACATGTGCCTACAACGATCTTAGATTTTATTACTCCAAATTGTCATTTACGTTTGGTGGGGAAAATGTATGCTAACAGTACAACCTTCCCATGCTCCCCTGATTAGACAAGCTAATGACCTGGAGGGGGAAAGATAAGAGGAAAATACAGCTTTATAAGAGAAAGAAAATGTATTAGAAGTGCAATACAAAGTCTCCTTGGAGAATTGGTAACCTTATCTTAAGAATTGAAGCGAGAGTATGTTTTCTTGCATCGCATGTGCTTCTGTCCAAAGTTTTGTCTTTCAAATATGTACTTTTCAGCTTCGGATTACTTCCTTTCTGGCTTAGGTTTATTGCTGTCACCGTAATGGCAGACATTTCTTCAGAAATATTCTTAGGTATACTTCTTAATTAACCCAAGAAGAATCTGCAGCAGGGAAAGAGTATAAACTTTGGTGTTAGATTAGGATTTCAATTATGAATTTGCTACTTATTATCTGTGAAGCTTTGAGCAAATTCGTGTCTTATTTGAGCCTTAACTTCCTCAACTGTAAACAGGGGTAATAATGTCTACTGCCCTATTTTAAGGATTAAGTTAAATAATGGATAAAATGCATCTGGCATTAGATGCACTAAACCATGATCTCCTTGAGGACAGGGATGTAATCTGCCTAATCTTTGTATCTGCAAGTGCTAACCAGAGTGCCAGGTATACAATTTGTGGAATGAATGAATGAATGAAGAAACAGTGCCAGAAGAAGACACATGCAATGCTACTGCATCATTTTCCCTGTGTCTTGCTCTGTTTTTCACAAAAGTACAAATTGGGAGTGTTCTCAGATTCTTTAACACCCAACTGTGAAGGGTGTCAATAAAAATGATGGGTTCCCTGTTCTAGTCTCCCCATTCTGTCTATTATCCCATTGAGTCTTTACTGCTCAGGTTCTATATGCCTCTGCTTAATTAATTATACACTTCCTTCTTTCATCTTGAATGTTTAAACTGACAGTAATTGCCCAGAATTGAATGCATGACCTCTAAGAATCTAAGACTATTAAAAAAAAGGGCTGGTTTCACACTCTAATCTGCTGTCATAACAATCCTCAAGAGGGTTGATTCTGTAACTTAGAAGAACCTGTCATGTCAAAATAAACGTTCAGGTCACCTCCACTGGCCAGCCTACCACCCACGCCTGAACTTGAAAATACCTTTCTATTGTTAGTTGTTTGTGTTTCTTTTATACTCATTAGACCCATGCATCATAAGCCATCTGGAGCGAAGAACTGAGTATTTTGTTTTGTTTTGCTTCTTTTCAACTTTTAAGCTATCAAAACTTTTGTCAAATATAATAAGAATAAATTACTAGACAAATATAATGAAAAAGATGTATATGAAATATTAATAAAAGCTCCCATTAAAAAAAAATTAGAGTCAACAGACATGAAAGTACTCTGTTAAATTGCTGCAAGCTTCCCAAATGCTTACTCTCAACAGCTACACTTACCTCATTGGGGACCATCATTAATCTGCAAAGCAAGATGCGACAGGCACTGCATGAGATTGTGTGCTTATCTAGGCCTTAGCAAAACCTTATTAAGGCCTGAATTGTCTTTGGATCCCCAGGGCCTAGCCTCCATCATACATAATGATTACTGTCCAAGCGAATGCATGTGCCCTTCTTAAAGGACTATCAACCCTTGTGGGCATGAGTTAGAATTGACGTGAGCAACCCAGCACTGTAACTAAAGGTGCGGTCTCTAGAGACAGACTTAGGCTAAAATTCTGGTTTAGCCACTTACCAGCTTTGTGACCTTCAGCAAGTTATTTAACTTCTCTATGCCTCAGTTTCTTCATTTATAAAATGGGGATAATTATAGTATCTATGTCATAGTGATGTTGTGTGTATTCAGTGTCGTGATGAATTTAAAATACTCTGCAGTCCAGGCGCGGTGGCTCACGCCTGTAAGCCTAGCACTCTGGGAGGCCAAGGCGGGAGGATCACTTGAGGTTTGGAGTTCAAGACCAGCCTGAGCAAGAACGAGATCCCATCTCTACTAAAAATAGAAAAAAATCAGCCAGGCGTGGTGGCGCATGCCTGTAGTCCCAGCTACTCGGGAGGCTGAGGCAGGAGGATTGCCTGAGCCCAGGAGTTTGAGGTTGCTGTGAGCCAGGCTGATGCCACTGCACTCTAGTCCAAGTGACAAAGTGAGACTTGGTCTTGAAAAAAAAAATATGTTGCAAAGTGCCTGGCACATGTACAAACTCAGTAAGGTTGGTTAGTATTGCTATATGACTGCCTTAGTCCATTCAGACTAATATATAACAAAATACCATGTTAATATATAACAAAATACCATGAAGTAGGTGTCTTATAAACAACAAAAATTTATTGCTCACAGTTCTAGAGGCTGGGAAGTCCAAGATGAAGGTGCTGGAAGATCTGGTGTCTGGTGAGGGCACACTTTCTGGTTCATACATGTTGCTTTCATCCTGTGTTCTCACATGGCGAAAGGGGTGAGCTAGTTAGCTGAGGTCTCTTTTCTAAGGGCAATAATTCCCATCATGAGGGTTCCAACCTCCCTCTTGCACCACCCAAAGGCCCTGCCTCTAAATACCATCACCTTGGAGATTAGGATTTCAACATATGAATTTGGGGGACACAAACAGTCAGACCATAGCAGTGACTAATAAATGGTGGTAATGTCCTCTTCATTTCACAGGCGAGGGAAATTCCAAGTTTGCAGTCCTAAGGGACCCTCACCTCGTGACTCTGGGAAAACAGAAATTGCTTCACTCAGTCTCTCAGGCTTGGCAGGATCATTCTCTAAGAGTCTTGCTCTATTGCCCAGGCTAGAGTGCAGTGGTATAATCACATCTCACTGCAACCACAAACTCCTGAACTCAGGAGATCCTCCTTCCTCAGCCTGCTGAGTAGCTGGGGCTACAGGTATGCACCACCATGCCTGGCTACTTTTTTTACTTTTTTTTTTTTTTTGTAGAGACAGGATCTCACTATTGCCCAGGCTGGTTTCGAACTCCTGACCTCAAGCAAGCCTCCCAAAGTGCTAAGATTACAGGCGTGATCCACCACGCCTGGCCTAATTCTTACTTCTTGACATTATCTCAGGCCCCCCCTCAACCTGGAATGACGTCTTCTTTTTTCTCTATCACAGGCATCTTCCTTGTTCAAAATCAATCTCCAAAATAGCCCCTATAATCACATAATCAGTGGTTTTCAAACTTTAGTGTTCATCACAGTCACTTTCCTGGGCTTCACCCCAAATTCGGATATACTCAGTCTGAGGTAAAGCCCAGGGACTTGATTTTGTTTTTTAAAAAATTTCCTCTAACTGTCAGGTATCTTTTTTGGATCACAGTTTGAGAAAAACTATACTATAAGAAAACACTAGTTATCATCGCTTGAATCAATTCTTTCTCTGAATTTTCTTAAATGCTAATATTAATACTTTTAATAAAGTAACACTGTATTAACTCAGCTCCATTAAATTGGAATTCTTGATCATTGGACAGAAGCCAGGCTGCTAAAAAGAGAGGTGGGAGGCTGAAGATGAATATCCCTTCAAGATGATAAGTAGAGTCGGCCATGCATATTTAGATAGGTGCCAAGTAATTTCTTGCTGATTTATTCATTGACTTAAAGTTCCTTGATTAGTCCACCCCATCTACCATTTCTCTCACTTGGATTATTGCCCTAGCCTCTTACCATGTCTCGCCACTTCCACTCTTTCTGCCCAATTCTCCACATAGATACCTGCACGATCTTTAAAAAAAATTAAAATGCTGGTGTATCACCTGCTAGAATAAAGTCTTTCAATGGTTTTCTGTTGATCTTAGGAGAACAACCAAATGCTTCATTGGGCTCTATAAGGCTCTGCATAGTCTGGCCTTGCCTACCTTTCCAGCTTCATCTTGTTTCATTCTCCCCCTTTCTTTCGGTTCCATGGCTAGGGACAGTTGGTTCATCCTGCTACAGAGCCTGTGCACACACTCTTCCATCAATTTGGAATGTTCTTCTCATCAGCCCCTCCCTACCTCATGCACCCACCCAAACACACACTTAGTTAACCCCTACTTTATCTTTCCCATCTCTTCTTCTAGATGGTAAGCCCTCTGAGGATCCAAAGCATGTCTATTTTTGTTTGTCATTATATCCTCAGCATCTAGCATAGTGACCAGCAGATAGTAAACACTTGATAAATATCTGTTAAGTGAACGGACAGGATGAATTCCTCCTGTTCCTTCCTAGACCACAATGATCCAAACTTCTCCTCTGCTTTTCTCCCAAGGCTACCACTAGCCTGACTCTGTATAGCAGTGTGTGCGCGACATGTATTCAAACTTCCTTAGAGGGCAGACCCTGGTCAAGGTAATAGGATTCCAAGCCTAGTCACTTCATCTTTCATCTTTAGGGCCAGCTCCATCAGCCAGGGGACGAGACAAGCATGACACTGATGACCACTGCCCATTGGTTTCTACAGTGAATAGTTAGCTTGTTCCTAGAAGCCACCCATGCATCGATAGTAATGATGGGATCCTTGTTCAAGTCATTAAGTTGCAGTTTAGCATTATCGAATCTTATTAGCTATTACCTTAACCAGCTAATGCCCTCTACACTAAACATTGAACAATCTTACTTTGATTAAGTTATCCATCTCATTCTTTCTGATATGCATGTAATTAGAGTTCTTGAAGTGAAATTAAGGAGGAGTGGTAACAAGAAATTACCGGTGATGGTGATGGGGAACGCTTGGCTAGTGTAGCGTGGTGTGTCATTTCTTAGCACCAGATGCCATTCAAAATTCTGCATATGCGTGAAGTCAGCGTCATACACAAGAGCCACCTGAGCGACCTGGAAAGCTTCAGCTCAAATCCTCCCGAGTCCAAGAGTTGAAATGTATTAACTCCTTGGCCCTAAGTATGTGACTTACCCAGTGAAATCACAGACACAAAAAGATTCAAGACATTTGAGCAAGGGGACAACTGAAGGCCTGGATTTTTAAAAACTCAGATTGTGAATACGTTGCCTTTGCTCCCAGTATGGGTGAATGCCACACAAACCCATGACTCCGGATGGATGGAGGCACAACATGCTAATGCTTCTGTCTGAGAAAACCTTAACTATAGAGCAACGGGACAGTTCAAATGATTTTTTCATCAGTCATAATTCTCCAAACATTCTAATATAAGGTGCTATCCCCATAGTCCATCTGAAAAAGGCATGCCACAGGAAGACCATAGGAGCCATCGGCCTTACAATTACTCTATATATGGCCAGGCGCAGTGGCTCACACCTGTAATCCTAGCACTCTGGGAGGCCGAGGCAGGTGGATTGCTCGAGGTCAGGAGTTCGAAACCAGCCTGAGCAAGAGCGAGACTCCGTCTCTGCTATAAATAGAAAGAAATTAATTGGCCAAATAATATATATAGAAATAATTAGCCGGGCATGGTGGCGCATGCCTGTAGTCCCAGATACTTGGGAAGCTGAGGCAGTAGGATCACTTGAACCCAGGAGTTTGAGGTTGCTGTGAGCTAGGCTGATGCCATGGCACTCTCTCTAGCCTGGGCAACAAAGTGAGACTCTGTCTCAAAAAAAAAAAAATTACTCTATATGCTCAAATATACTGTTATTTGTATTTTTTTTCAGTTGTGGCTATTTTAACTGTCCTTTCAAATGATGTAATAAGTGATATTCTTCATGTGAGCATTTCATATTCAACGTGTGAGATGCTGTTGACAGGACCTGTGGATCTGAGTAATTTGGGTAGCTTTCCACAGGGTTTGCAAGACTTTTTTAATATAATGTCTTTTCAAATGAGTATGCTTTGTATGTGTGTCTGTGTGTGTGCGCGCGCATGTGTGTGATGACTTTCCCTTTTGGGTTCTAACTCACAAATGGAATAAAATTCAAACAAAAGTAGACTTCATCTGAAAATATAAAAAGAAAATATCCAGTCAAAGTGCTATACTTTTCAGATAATCTCAACCCATCCTCTGTTAACTTGTACATATTTCCATTCGTCTCTATGATTAGGAAGCTTGTTGGAAAATTTCTTTCCTTGGTGACACCCAGGTTTAGTTTGATATATAATTGCCTTAAGTTCCTCAATAAAATCATTTATTATGTAAAATAATCTCTTCCTTTGCTAAAAATTCATTTAGAAATGTTTGGAAAGTGTCCACTAGATGTTATCATTCCTTGCCTACTCTCTTTTCCCTAGCCCCATTGAAAATATACATGAAGATTTTTTTAAAATGAGGTAATTAGAGAGCTCAGGTGATAACCCAGCTGCCTAGCCATGGAAAACTGAACTGTGGATAAACACTGGCTCCATAGGCAGTATTTATGGGCTGACCAGTGGGCTATGAGGTAGACTGGCATAAGAATTCTAACCAGTCAGATTCTTATTCAAAAGAGCTTTCAATTTGAGACTCAAAAAGTCAGCCCATTGGTCAGCAGTGGGAGAAGTAAACACAGGGTTGGAATAGTTGAGCTAACCTAATAGCAGAGTGGTGGAGTATGAAATAGTAAACACTCTTCATGAAAGGACAATGGTCAAGTTCTTTAGAAGGCTCATGTAGTTTGTTTATTTAAAATAAACCTTCATTAATTGAGATTATACTAAGCATGTCACTATTCTTTTTAACTTGACTGTACCTAACATGCTGACCAATGTCTAAAAATTTTCTGAAGTCCAGTTGTCAATGTAGATCAAACAGAGAATAAGAATCTCTTTTCTAAGATAAGAAACAAGGTCTCCTCATTCCCAGTCTAATGATATTTGCAAGATCAACTTTGCTTCCTTTCAGAAAAGCTTTAGCCCTCAATTAATTAAAACATTAATTCAAAGTTGAGATACTGTTATTTCTTTTTTTTTTTTTTTTTTTTTTTTGAGACAGAGTCTCACTTTATTGCCCAGGCTAGAGTGAGTGCCGTGGCGTCAGCCTAGCTCACAGCAACCTCAAACTCCTGGGCTCAAGCAATCCTGCTGCCTCAGCCTCCCAAGTAGCTGGGACTACAGGCATGTGCCACCATGCCCGGCTAATTTTTTCTATATATATTAGTTGGCCAATTAATTTCTTTCTATTTATAGTAGAGATGGGGTCTCGCTCTTGCTCAGGCTGGTCTCGAACTCCTGAGCTCAAACGATCCGCCCACCTCGGCCTCCCAGAGAGCTAGGATTACAGGCGTGAGCCACCGCGCCCGGCCGATACTGTTATTTCTTCAGACTTGCTGATGTCAACTGCATCCACACTATGATGCTATCTGATGTGTAGGAAAGGCCAGTGATGGATCTGTAAAGTGACAGATAAATTTCCAGGTGATATGTAGAAAATATTTGATTGACAAAATGGCACTCCTAAGAATTAGGTGAAAAAAAAAGCTCCATGCAGTCATTCAAAGCCCTGGTGAGACCAAACTTAACTCTTAAATTGGAAAACAGTTTTTCTTAAATATTTCAGAAGAAGCTTTCAAATATGCTTTGTATGTTCAGATTTTATTAAATGTACCTCTTCTGAATGAATCTGCCTCTTCTCCAGATTTGTCCAAAGATCTGGGACAGTGCCACCATTTCCCTTACTTGTTGGGATAATACCCAAGACTCAACTTTCTAGCCATTATTATTTTAAGAGAAAGAAACTTTCTCTTAAATTCATCAAAGAAATGATGAATGAAACCTAAATTCGTCAAAGAAATCTAAGGCCTGACACTGATTTTTCAAACTCTAAGCCCTCCATCCCTACCCAATGTTTGTGTACTATGAAGTATCCAGACTGGCAGAACCTATTGTAAGGTTTTCCAAATACTGGTATGTTCAGCTGATCTCCAGAATCAAAGCAACTGGAAAGAAACTTTGACTCGATTTCTCTGAACCTCTGTGGCCTCAACCTGTAAAACAAGGAAGATAAAACCTGCCATGCCAACATAATCCCCTTGAATCCTAGAACATGAGAATTGGAAATGCCACCCCCAAATTATCTTATCCAACCTCCCTCCTTTACCTCACAGGTGAGGTATGAGCTTCAAATGGAATAATATCGATGCATTTAGAAGAATACTATAAGATATTAGCACCGTCACTTTTTGTTTTTATTTGAAAGATGCCATTAATAACTGTTCCAAAGGAGATTCTTGGCTGTTCACTTACTGGTTATCTTGATTGGAAAGACTTCGATTTATCAACTCCCAACACTTTTTGTCCTAGGCTTTAGCTGTATGCAGAATAACAGCTAGTATTTTTGTTTTCATGTGTCTGCCTCCACCTTTGATGATTACATCTAAATTTATCCCCAGAAAAACTAACATATCTCCCTAACCAAGAAGACACTTCCTGATTTGTCCCAGTCAGGTCTCATCCTCCTTGTAGAAAAACAGTATGTCTTATCTGGAAAAGCTTTGAGAGATAACCTTGTCTAATAACTTCCTAACACCAGTCTGTAAACCAGCTGCATCTGAATTCCCCGGGGGACTTTTGACAAATGTAGACTTTTGTTTTTAGTTTTGTTAAACTTTTTATCACAAAAAAATTCAAACGTTAAAAAAAAAAAAGACAAACTATCACAAAGAACTATCAGATACTCATCACCCAACTTACATAATTAACCACCCATGCCAATCTTATTTCATTTATATCTCATCTAACTACCCCTATCCCTGGATTATTTTGAAGGAAATTTCAGGCATAACTATTTCAAAATGCAAACAATATGTATTTTATTTTTTATTTCTTTAAATAAAAATTCCTGGAATTCTGGTTCAGTGGGTTTGGAACAGGACCCAGGAAGCTGTATTTGTAAGAGGTGAACCTGATATGTAAATTTAGGAACAGCTGCATTTGATTCGCCTTTTTATAGAGAGAGAAATAGAAGGTAGACAGGGGAAGTCACTAGCTGAAGTGACTCCATTACTTTGTCACAGAGACAGGCTCCTGTTTAGAGTAGAGAAATATTCGGAAGCCCATTCAGAAGAAAACACTATTTGGATGGTAAGTGCTTTGAAAATAATGGGCCGAAACCAGGAGGCAAAGAAGCAACTTTCTGAGATGTCAACTAAGCAACGAAAGACCTCCCAGTCCACACTGAAGTCTCATGCCTTTGAGCTCAGCCTTCATTGACTGGACTACTCATTTGGAAGTTAATCACAGGCAGCCTTGTGACAGCTCATGTATTATGGAATTGATTTCACTCTTAAATTGCCTTAACTCTTCAAGTAAATTGTAAGCTTGTGAAGGGTAGAGACCTTGCCTCATTCAGCTTTGCACCACTCTCCTCTCCACCCCCTGACAGAGCCCTTTGTGGTACCCTGTCGCATGTCATATTTGACTACAGTGCATTACTTTTTACCTTACATCACTAAGAGATTCATTCCCATTTCTATACCAATGTGCTAAATGTAGCAAAACAGTGAGTGTGCCTCATAATATCCTTTAATATGAGGGCACCTATGTGTTGTGATTCAAAAGGCCCTGTTGAGATGTCCTAAACCAAAAACATTTCTTCAGTGGCTCACCATACTGCCTGGAATTGCCACTCCTAGTCACCTCTTTAAGTGACTGGATGGAAATCCTAAGGTTCAAATAGGAATGTTAATCCAGGAGCTCCTGAGCATAAATTAGCTAATAGGGCTGATTGCATTTAGGATGTAGATCTCTTGATATCATAGGATCATAGGCCCTGCTTCAGGCCCATAGCTCAATTGGGATTTTCTAGTGTAGGTCAAGGGGCTGTTGAGTACCTGATGGGTAGGAAAGGTTTTACTGAAAAGGGACAGCATATACCATAGTGGCTAAGAATGTAGGTTTTGGAGTGAGATTATCTAAATGTCAGTTCTGACTTTACCATTTACTAGTTATATGATATTGAAGTAGTCACTTAACTTTTCTGAGCCTCATTTCTTCATCTGTAAAATAGGGGGTTAACAAGAGAACTTAGCTTACTCATTCAACAAATTTGAGGGCCTAGTACATGCTATGCTGGGCACTGGGGATACCACAGATAGCAAAGCCAGATAAGGTCTGTGCACTCCTCAACTTAAATTCTACATTTTAGGACTGCGCTGGGGCTGACACGAGATAATGCACTTGAAGAATTTAGCATGGTGGCTGGATCTGAGACACACGGAAAACATTACTTATCTCTATGGCTTTTATTAGCCAGGAAGGAAGGTGAATGGCACCACAGAAAAATATTTCACAATTTGTCCAAGACTCATGCTGTATGTGTAGTGGTAAAGAAAAACCGTGGCTTGGATCTCCCAAGCCTATGGGAAGGCTAGAAGCAACCCACAAAAAGGTGTTCGAAGAATGGAGAGAAAACTCTCTCATTCAAGTAGATATTCTTATTTCTGCGAAAAACCACAGCATACCAAAAGAAGCCCTCTTACCACAGCAGTGAATGTCACGTTGGGGTTTAGTTGAGCCAGAATGTTTACATGACATAGATTTGTATAATAGCTAGAGCAACCGAGGTATGGTGGGTGAGCTTTGTGTAGTTGAGGCAAGGAGCTTACGAACTTTATGGACTAACATGTGTGCAACTGCAGGCATTGAAGGTAAGAACTCTCTGTGATGAACATCAACAAGGCTGATATTGGGAAATTATCTGTCTCTTGAGAACTAACATGGAATTCAACACATAGAAAATGAACAAGAGCTACAAGGTGATGAAGAGATAAATCATAACAGAAGCGGAGAGTACAGGGCTTACCCCTGAAGACAAGACTTGAAAATCCAATGTAAAATATTCAGGGAGGCACAGTGAACTTTGGCTTGGTTTAGGTGGGAATTGATAGTGGAGAGGTGAGGTCTAATCTGAAAGGTAAGGTGGGGAAGCAGTACCCAGATGTCCAATGGTCATACCCAGTGCGTGAGATAATGGGTATAGGACAACAGCAATAACTTTAGTCCCCACCTATTAGTATGGTTGAAACTTCTAATATATTTTCTGTCCTGGTCAGAACTAGCTTAATAACTTGGCATGGTTGAGCCTACGGACACCTTACATTAGTGACTTCAGGTGGGCAGGCCTGACATCAAGTGTCTTTGTTTTATTTGTACTGTAATAGATGAGGAAAGATAAAGGTCTCAACCTACAGGGTCAAGCTTAGCAGGTATGTATCAAAACATCTGAACACACACAATAGGACTCTCATTCAAAGATCCAAACACAGATATAGAGACTCATATCCAGGCCCACATTCAGGAGTCAATATCTAATCATTTTTCAAGCCACTGTTTATTCCTACCTTCCCTTAATTTATTTAGGAAGCTAATACTTATGCACAGCATATATTCATGGCTTAAAATACAGGGCCATTGAATAAATCTAAAGATGAGCTTTAAACAGGTCTTTTGCCTACGTTCTCTTTCTCTTCCCGCAACTGACTAATGCTAGATTCCAAAGGTCACTTGTCTTTAGCAATTACTCTGAAGCACTACATCCTACCTGCAGCCTTTTAAACATTCTAGCCTAAAGAGGATTCATTCTATTTTCTTGGAAATAAATGTGAACTGTCAATCGAATGCCACTAATAAACGTTTCTAATTGATGTTTGAGAAGAGGGAATTTTTTTCCCTTAGGCATGCTGCCTTTTATCTTGGTCAGTGGCCTTGTTGTTTATAAAAAAATTATTTGTGCATTCATAAAGCATAGGATGAGAGTTAAAGGAAAACGCTTCACTTTTCCTTTTGTCAAACTGGATAAAGGCACCATTAGTACTGAAGGGTTTTTTTCTCATGATTTACAGCCAGTATATTTTAATAGCCAAATCAAACACAGATTCAGATGCCAGTTTCACTCTAATGAGATGAAAACATCTACCACCATCAAATGTTGGAGGCCAAATAGTATGTTGGGAAGTCTGAATTTTGCTCCTTCCATTCTCTACTTCAGTGCCCCATCATTTTTTAAATTGTAAAATGAGAATTATGGTGCCTGCCTCCCAGAGGAACTGTGAAGATTAGGGTAAATAAAATAACCATTGTGGTTGTTGGGGGAAAAAATAATTAACATCCGATTTCAAAGCCCAGTGAGAAATAAGATACAGGCTTAAGGCAAATGGAGATGAAAATAACTTTATTACCAATAACGCTGAACTCAGGGGTATAACTTTCATATGCGGCCAAGTAGTTTTAGTAATTCTCTCCTTTCCACCTCTAGACTTTGAGATGGCTCACCTGATGTAGTTTGGGTCTACAGAGCAGACAAACTTACCTAGAATTTCCTCTTACTTCTACCCAACTGTAAAACATGAACCGATGGATCTATTCAGATAATTCCCTTCTCCTCTCAGAGCCACATCTCAGCCATACAAATACAGAATACACAGTTAAATTTGGATTTCAGATAAACAATAGATAACTTTTAGTGTAAGTATGTCCCATGTAGTGTTTAGGGTATATTTATACTACCAACATTATTTGTTGTTTATCTGAAATTCAAATTTAATGGGCATCCACTATTTTATCTGGCATCTTACCCATGGGATGAAAGTGAGGAAGGGTGGGAAGAGAATTCCAGAGTATTACTATAGCAAAAGGAAAGCTATTCAAGACGCCGTGGGAATGTAGAGTTTGCCTAACAACCACACAATATGGGAACACGGTGCCTAGCACACAGTACATGTTTATTGCTTTCCTTCATGCCTATAAGAACCCTCATGGTAAACTCATTTATACAAAGGCATTAGTTTCTTACTATGAGGCTCTTCTAAAAGTATTTTTGCTTTAAATGAGGTCCAGGAGGAGATCAATGCTTAACTCACAGAAATTCTTCTCTAATGATTGATTTTCAACCTTGACTGAGCATCGTAATTCCCTGGGGAGCTTGTTAGAAACATAAATACCCAACATCCCTCTCCCCAAGTTTGATTTTGGGGTAGGATCTAGGCATTTGTATTTTTAACAAGCTTCCCAAGGGATTCCAATGCACAGCAAAGTTTAAGGCACATCATTCTAACATATAAGTACGGTGTCAGGGAGCTGGGGATTGGTGTATCCAGGGAAAGGTGTATGCCTCTACCCAACATGTCACCTGAGAAACGATTATGCCAGCACATGGACTGCTGGTTTAGAACCATTGTTCAGAACCATCAACAGAGGGAAGCATGCCTTTCTTCCAATCTTAGTGGCAAGGGGCCTAAGCTCCAACAGTAAAATTCTGAGCACGGAAGTACCTGAGTGAGGTCATTTTAATCAAGGCTTCCTTCTAGTACTCTTCAATCACATCAGACAGTATGTGTGACTGGCTCCGAGAGCAGACCTGGTCAACCATACCATTCCTTCTCACTGCAGAGTACAGTCCCACATGAAAGGGCTACAAGAGAGGGAAGCAGAGGGAGTAGAGGGTATGGGAGGAGCAGGGAGGAAGTGTCAAGGAAAACTTTATGAACATAGTGAGTTGTTCTTCAGTCCTTGAAGGGTGAGTAGAAATTTACCAAGAAGAAAGACAGAAAAAAGGTAGATGCATAGAGCTTAGCAGACAAGAAACTACTAGAGCCAGGGAAAGACTGAGGCGAACAGTTGAATATTCTAAAACTAAGAGGAAGTTTCAGAAGAAACCAGAAATAGACGGACATAAGGGGGAGAAAGGAGAGAAGGAAAAAAAAGGGGAGACAGATAGACACACACACATATATACACACATAGTTGCATTTAGAAAGAGACATACTGGGAAGAGAGAGAAAGCAGAAAAAGGAAAGAGAGGGAGGTACAAATCCAGATTATAAGAATAGTTACAATCACCCTTACTGTAGGATTTTCAGTGTCATTTAAACATGGGATCATGATGAAACAAAACACCCAATATACATATCCTTTCTCAGAAAACTAGCTCAGGCTGAATGCGTAGGAAATGAACACCACATTTGCTCATTCTTGATGACATTTGCTACTTACAAATGGCTGTTTTCAGGGGAAATATTGATTATAATTCTAAAAGTAGGCAGATGCATCATTAATATATTTAATAATTAAGGGTAGAATCATAATACAGTATTGAGAAGTAAGGCAGCCTTTTTCTTGAACTTGATCTAAAAGCAGAATCTCAAATAGCTGCCATTGCAATTCTGCAGGACTACAATTCGTCCTCCGCCCCAATTTTTGTTATTATTCGAATTCATGTTCTTGTTTTTATGAAACTTTTGGAAAGCCCTTTGCATCCGATGAGCCCAACTGTTAAGTGTAGGTGATTTGGCTTCTGCTCTGGGCGATGTTGTTGAGCACACCAGCTTCCTGGAAGAAACACAGTAAAGGGAGCTCAATTTTGCTTCATGGTGCTTAATATCACTTCAAGGTCTTTTCCCTTCTGTTTCTTTTTCCTCTTCCTCTTGAAGCATAAATTCAAATAACCACATGTGTGAACATTCAAAGGAACATGGCTCAGCATGTCTTTGTAAAGGTACAGAAGACAATATGGCATTACACATGCTCAATATGCTGTTTTGAATTCTCTAGAACTTTGTTGCTCCAAAATCAAATATCTTCAGCTAAAGGGAAGAGTATGTTGCTCAGTCAGAAACATGTAGGTGCCAAGTTTGATTTCTCTTCTGTATCTTTATCATTTTCAGCATCTATTTTGCAACCTGAGGGGTTTCTTTTTTCTTTTTGCTTTTCCATTTGTAGTTGGGAAAGTAAGCAGCAGGTGAGGAGTCTCTGTATCTGGGGAAGGGTACTGGATGATTTCTCTTTGAAAAGCTTGCATTAGCTAGAGACACGAACCTAGGATGGGAACGCAGGGGGTGATAGCTGGCATGTACATGAGAGCTCAATGGACAAAAGTCAATAGGCAAGCCAGGAGGGCTTGTCTATCTTCTTCCCCGCCTTGACTCGGGGGAAGCACTCACTCTATTTGTGGATAGGGAGTGGAATTAAGAATGCCCTAAGCAGAATCATAACTGCAAAGAGTCTTCTACTGTTTTCCTGTGACAAAAACAGATTTTTCATCCCAAAGGAATGCAAGCATTTTTAAAAATTAGCAGCCCTTTCCCCAAGGCTCCTAGTGGCTTGCAGTTTCTACTACAATGACATTAGCATCTGCAATTCTTGTTTTTGATGAGTATTGGGCTCATGGTTGCTTTCTCTGCCACTGCTACAAGCTAGTGTCTTCACCCTGGTACGGCAGGACTAACTGGTGCCCTTGTTCCTACTTATGATCTCTTTCTCCCACCTACATCTTTGTTCTGCTGCCCTTGATTCTGGAGGTCAGTCTTTCTACCACATGGTCATAGCATTTTCCTACATCCTTAGGTAGCCTGAATGATCAAGTGTTACAATTATTTTGTATCCTCGATCTAAAGTAGACTTACTCCTTCAGGTTGATAATTCTCTAAGTATTAGAACAATTTCCTCTAGAAGGAACCATGAAATATTTGAGTAACTTTTGGCATTTCTCATTGACTATTAACCACTCTTCCAAGATAAAAACTGCGTAAGTACATCTCTGCTACTTCCTTTCGAAGAACACTTCCCTCGTGAATAAATCAATCATTCACCAAATGTTTATTGAGCACTTTGCTAAGTACTGGGGAAGAGTACTTGGGGAAGGGTAATGGGGAAGTGGTGAATGAGACATACAAGGTTCCTACCCTCACAGAGGTTACAGTTTAGTGGCAGAACAACAAGCAATTACATAAAAGTATAATAATTCTTATGCAAGGGAAAGCAGATTTACAATTGAACCTAACAGACTTTCTGAGGAAGTAACACTTAAGATGAAACATGAAGGCATTTTCCAGGAGGAAAAGAAGTCAGGTAGGAGTGGAGATTGTTCTCAGGGGAAAGTCTAAGGGAAAGAGAGAACCTGGTAATTTTGCAGATTGCAAAAAAAAAAAAAAAAAAAAACTTTAGCATAACTGGAATGTAGGGTGTACAAAGGGAAGTATGGTAGTTAAGTCTGGATGATGAAGAACCTTGTAATCCTTCTCTTCCTTTAGATTTTAGCATGAGGTAGCAGGAAGCCACGTGTAAGATATAAACAAGGGAGTAACTTGATCAGGGTTGCATTTGAAAAAGCCTACTCTAACTGTAGTGTAGGAGAACCAACTGGAAAAGGACAACACAAGGAGAAGAAAAAACAATTAAGAGGTTGTTCTTGTAGTAGGCTAACCTACAAGCCATGGTGGCTTGAGCTGGGGTAGTGGCATGAGGATAGATCAAACTGGGCAGATTTGAGAGGTAGAATTTACTCATCTTAGATGTGAGAGGATAAGGAAAAGAAAGTATCAAGATAGCACCCGGTTTCTGGCTTGGGCAACTTACTAGGGGAATGGCAGCGATGTTACTTATTAGGGAAGGAAATACAAGACAAGTAGCAGGTTTGGAGAGGAAGATGATTTCAGTATTAGAGTTTGGAGTTTGAGGTATCATTAACACATCCAAGTGGAGATGCCAATTAGACAGTCAGATATAGAGGACTGAAGCTCAAAAGAGAGGTCAGAGACGAAGCCAGATTTTTGTGGGCATATGAGGCTATGAGCTAGCCCAAGAGGAGCATGCAGAGTAGAAAAGCATAAGACCTGGGACATGGCTTTTAGGAACACTTGCCTCTAAGGACTGGGCAGAGGAAGAGAAGCTTTCAAAAATTCTGAGGAGTAGTCAGATAAATAGAAGTAAAACTAGTAGAGGGCAGGAGAACAGAAACCAACATAAGAGACAATTTGAAGAAGGACAGTCAAATGTCAAGTGCTGATGGGAGGTCAAGTAAGAGAGAACAAAACTAAAAAGAGCGCTTTAGCCTTTATGATGTGCAGGCCATCGGCCACCATGGTTAGGACATCCTCAGCGGAGTTGTAGTAGTGGGGTGGGCGCCGGGGGTCCTGAAGTTGGACAGAAAAGCAGAATACAGTGGGTTGAGGAGCGACTGGGAGACAGGCAAATGGAGACAGTGAATCAAGACCAGACCACTATTTTGAGGAATTTAGCTCAGAAGGGAGGAGAAAAATAGAATGGTATCAAGAGCGGTAAATAGACTGCAGGGAAAGATTTTGTTATTGTTGCTGCTGAATAGCTTTGTAGCAGAAGTGAATATTTTGATTTCTACTTATTGACTATGACATGGGATTTATGTTGACTACAAATTCCTTCTCTTTGGGGAATGAATCCTTGGGCAATACAGAAAGAAAAGAGACTTGAGCATGGTTTAAAATGCAAAAGTCTTTGTCCTGAATTTCCCAGAAGCAAGTCAGTCCTGAAACGCCTAGTTCATCTCTCCCATGGGACCATGGGACTCGCATGCACATAGCACTTTTGGTGATATTCCTTGTCAGCTCAGAGTCCCTCTGGTGAGTAAATAGATGAAACAAGCCCCCCACCTCCAGCCCCCTGACCAGGATGCTGCATTATTCCTTTAGAGATATTCCTAGCAATCTTATTTTTCCTTCTGGGAGGATAAATTATTAAAAAGCATTATTTCTGTTGCTAGTCACTCACATTTTCCATGAAGATGAAAACACATGTTTGCTTTTATTCCTGTATGACCTTAGTTTTCATACCTCCAAGAGAAGGAATTCACAGTCAACAACCATTCCAGGTCATAGCTAAGGATGAGAAATCAAAGTATCTATTTCCATTCCAGAGCCCTGTAGAGGTTAACTTTTCCTGTTAAAAATCCCAATTAGAAAACTATTTTTGAGTTAGAAAAATGCAAACGTGTTTCTCATCAGCATATTATCTTTCCTCTGATCTCTCTGTCAATTTTAAGACATTTTTCTTCATCTCCTAACTAGGCATAGCAATTAGCCCTTAATAAAGATTTGAAATGTGCTAAATTTCAGGATTTCAGAGATTAAGAGTTGAATTCTGATAATCAATTGAAAAAAAAGTACCTTCTTAGTGTTAACCTCTCTGTATACTCAAATTGCTGATTCGTGTTGTCTTAAGAACTTTAATATTACAAAGGAAACAGAAATCTTTTCCTATTTCACTCCAAGCACGGACAGTTTACCCCCTAAAGAATTCTTTACCAGTTTGCTCCTCCCTATTGCTTAGGAAGTGGGACAATAGGTTTCTTCCCTGGATTTTTCAAAGGCTGTAAGGCCCTCCTGGTAGAAAGAAGAGGGGAGAGGAGGGAAGGAGAGATTGATGGCACTCAAAGATTGAGACTGCTTTGCTTGGCAGTCTCAAAATGAACTTTCCAGCATCTTCTCAGTGTTTTCTACCCATCGAATTTTCCATGCACACTCCACTCTCCCCAAACTCTCAGGGCTAAATTAGAGCATAGACAGATAGAAGCAGTGGCTACCTAGCTTACTTAATAAGCAGGCTATTGAACAGAGCCGTGATTAGCTGGGAATGCCTCGTACCTGCCTCCCTCTCCAATCTGGACATTATGTTGCTGTCCCCAGAAACATCAGATGGGCCCTGCAGCCTTGTGTCTGGGCCCTGACCCTCTTCCTTGGAACAGCTTTGCTTCTTCAAAAGAAATTCCCTTTTGAGTTAGCTTTTCTATCATGGGATTAACATGATGCCTCCATACCATCTATCAAAGATGCTGGCACATTTGCCTCCACGTATGAATTGGGTGTCGTGCCGTGCAGATCGGGGAACGGTGGTGAAGAGACCCCGTCTGCAGCTCACAAGGCATGGCCGGTGTTGGCTGTGGTAGTAAAAACCACTTTCCTGGATGGCTAGTCAATTGCCACCACAGGAGATGGTGATATTCGTGAGCCTCACTAACAAGCTTGAATTCGAACATAAGGCAGTTCATTGTTATGCTGCAGAATGTGAAATCTTAATGCTTTTGCTACTCAGACTCATTTCACAACATGATTTACTGCAGCTCTAAGGAGCCAGCAGAAAAGGGAAAAAATAAGGGAGGTGGGAGAAAAAAGATAGTTTGGAGTGGAAACACAGATGAGCCCCGCTTTGTGAGCAAATTTCACTGCCACTGATAATGTAATATTTTGCTTTGATTAACGCTCTGTCTTGTTGCGTGTGCACCGTGTCCCGGCAACTGATTCTTCAGCCCAGTCGCTGATTTCTTTTTCTGGATTCCACTTTGAAAACAGGCGTCATGCTATATGCAAACCCAGGGAGAAAAGGAGGAGGAAACCACCACACAAAAGGTATGCCTCGGTCCAAAGTCATGCTGAACATGTTTCCCTTGCCAGGTTCATTTTCTCCCGTCAGAAATTTCTAAACAGATGGTAGAGGAATTGGTGTTTGACCAGACAGTTGGGCAATCAACAATAGAGACTAATTGTCATAGAATTCTGCTAATGGGACCTATGCTGATACTCCCAGACAAAAACGTTAAGTTTTTTGTTGCTAGTATTCGGTATTCTCTTCAGGAAGAATGAGTTAAAACAGATGACTAGGTAACTGCTTCTAGAAAACACTGACTCACTTCAGGAGGACATTATTTTAAATACTATCCAATGTGGGTAGATAGTCCATCCTATACCATGGGGCTGGCATGACTGTTGATAGCAGCTACTTGAAATAAAAACTGGCCTTAAAAAGTTATACTGTGGTGATTACACTGAGACCACTCTTGCCTTCAAAGTCCTGGGATCCTGGGATGACTCTGAATCAAAAAAAA